>JAPYYZ010011701.1:0-18214 GCA_030522705.1 Eretmocerus eremicus | reverse complement strand
ACTTTAAACCATAGTAAAATCCCGCGATTTTCGCTCGTTTTGAGGTCCCCGTGAAACTACTTAATCATATCTAGAGAGCTCCTTTGTTCTCCTGACCAACCAAGATAACACGTGTGGAAAGTAGTTTTCACCATCCCGACGCGCAGTTTCAAATAAAAATGGACTACGAAGGAGCAAGCGCTCTGCATTAACGCAAAATCCTCGGATAAGAATCGAACCCTCGCTGGCCTCTCTCAAAAATACCTAAGACGCAAGCAACGCCTCGGCGAGTGAAAACTTCCGATGAACGCGTAGCCAGTCGAACGGAGCAGAGAGCAGAGAGCGAACAATGGGCACCGAGAGCCGCTCGCGCTGCCCATCGAATTTCCGCGTGCAGCAGGGGGCAGCCATCCGTGATAATACGACTCTCTGCTAGATATACACGGCTGTTTCTCTCGAATCTCGGGACGAACCCGGCAGTGAAAGGCGCCCGCGGCGCGGCCACGCCAAACTCCACTCGACGCGCACTCCTCCTCCGCACCGTGAACAATGCTCAAAATGAAATTGGCAGGTCTCTCTCGTATCCCCAGACTCTGTAGCTCGGGTATACCTGGTTTCGAGCAGATGCGCTCGAGAGTGCAGAGATATAGATACGTTTCCTCGTGACATTCACGGGCGCGGATAGAGAGGCTGAACTTGGTGTTGGGGGTCACTTTCACTGCTGTTCGCGCCGAGCGAGAGAGAATAGGCCGCTATATGGGCACGTACATCGCGTGCTTGGAAACGCGCGAGAGCGGCAGGACGCACGATATGTGTTTTCGCGATCGGAGGCGGAGAGAGAGAGAGCCAATGACCCACTGACGCGCGACTGACCGTCAAGGACGTTCGATATTCGGCCCATACGCCCCGAGGGCTCGTGTTCAACGGGTTACGTATTCTGTCGGACAGTTGAGAGGAGGAGAGAAAGAGTGATGCGAGGATTGAATTTTGGGAAGATTCCAGGTGTGGTGTGGAGGTAGGAGGAGAGAGATGAATTTTGAGATGGGGAGGGGGTTAGCGCGATTCACGGATCCAAGTAGTACGAGTCGATCTGTGTGCGGACGCGCGTTGGTCTGACAGATCGATTGCGGATTCTTGGTACGGGAGGTTTGAGAACGAGGTTGAGAGGATTGTCTTTGCATTCGATAAATGTGCAGTGGAAGTATCTTAACTGTTTCGCGTTGGAGACTTACGATGCGAGCAATGGCTCTAGAGTGAGGGAAAGAGTAGGTCTCAGTTGGGCCTGTTTTATGTTAAGCACTCGATGATCGATGATGCGTAAGTTTTTTATAATTTCCTACATCGTATCATCGCAAATTCAGTGGGCAACGGAATCTAGTGACGAAAAGTCGTACAATGCCTTCCAGTTTCATTGATATTCTGAAAGAATCTTATACAACGCATTTTCCGTGGTCTTTCTAGGTGTTGAAAAAGATGAACTTTTCTAATTGTGATCGTAATTCTGTTCGAAACCATACGTCTGAATCGGACACGTTCGCCGCGGTTGCGTTTTTTGGTGATTTCTTTCGTACCGCAGAGATGTTTTCCTAGACAATTTCGGTTCAACCTCCCTTCATTATTTTTAAATTCCAAAATCAGAACAGAAATCTATGGAAATTTTGCGAGCTTCCAAATTACACAGCGTTGCGATAGAGCCGTCCAGCATTCGGAAGAATCCGATTCGGACACACCGCAGTCAGTGTGTTAGCGTCGTCAATCATTATACCACGGCCTCACGTCTCGATGATTAATACCAATAACAATAGCAATAGCAATAACAAAGATGATTAATAGCACATAACAATTTCATTAGCCGATGGATATAACAAAGACCAATGGGATATGAAATTCGCTTTTTACTCAGGCGAGATTAATATATTGCGGAATACAAAATCCTAGCCGAGACATACGATTGCGATTTACAAATAAATTCTGCATCTCGTTGTTCGAATAGTCACTCATCAGACATCGCAAAACCCAGTGGTTTCTACAATATATTTTGCGATATGCATGATTCCAATAAGTACCCGAATCTAATCATTTCAGATGTTTCTTCAGACAGAAAATGATTTTGAGCTCATAAGGTAATTTGCCATGAATGATGAATTGATCCACGAAGTGTGGAAAGGATTTTATGATAGAGCAACTTCACTAATTCTTTCGTAAGATCTCGATAAATTCCATAACTGGCTTTATTCAAGCATTTCAAATCTAGGTGCTTGAAATCATTTTTCAAAACTTTCTAATTCAAGCGATATTTACAAGATCGCTAATACCCTGCTCGAGATCATTGAAAATTTCAAATAAATTGATTCCGAGTAAATTATAATTATTGCTTCTCCAGAGTAGGAATTTTTCGCGAATGTGTATAATGATTGATTGACCTGAAATCCATTTTGGATCTTTACAAAATGCTTGAGTGACGAGTTCAAGAAATTTTGCCTAGATGGTGGGGACCTCCGGATGGCAAGGGCTCATGGGTCTTTGTTACTCCTTGGAGAGAGTTAAAACAAAAGGCATAAGAAGAATGCGTGGCAAGCCTTGCTGTCTATTTTTGAAATCGCAGGGGTATGTTGGTCTTACCTACCTCAGTATGGGTCGGACGATAGATTTTGATCCCCAAGATAAAGCATGTAACATTGTCGGAACATTTCACGCAGCACAATAATACCATTCGAAGATGTCTACAGTGGATTCTGAGTACACCTCTATCCAAACTAACGATCACTTTCTCAATCATCTCGTATGCCCAAACGACTGGTAGTATCGATTCGAGTAATGTACACGGCTTATCGATGACCTTTGAAGCTTTGCGTTTGATACAGTGAAAGTTTGAGATATCATCGAGACATTCGACGACAAGGATCGGATATCGAGTGGAAAAAGAGCGATGTTGCGGCTAACGGAAAACTCGAATCCTCGTTCCGCGATCGGATGACCCAAAAAAGCATCATCGTCGGAGAAAATAGTATCGTCTCTCAAGTTGCGCGATGTGTACCCGCGGTGACCCTTTGAACTCTATGAACCGATTTCGAAATTGATCCAAGAGATCTGGAGAGATCGCGAGGTCGAGTGATCCCGCTCAGAAACTACTCGGTGAGTGCAACGATCACTAGCACTCAATGCGCGATTGATTAGACAGAGACATTCTTGAACTAGAGGGTATATCGAAAAAACGACGACTATGTGGCATTGATGGCACTGCGAGCTCACAGACACATGCATCACGACCATTCGTGGGCTTCGGTGAGGAGCTCGCACACTTTCTCACGAGATGCGCACAAGTACGCGAGCAAGTACGGCTAGAATACTTCCGTATGAGCTTGATGCCATCAACACCATTTAGCTGCCGTTTTTCCGGTATACCCCAATGATGGGTGTTCCTAACTCGACCATGAATTGCAGCGTGCAATTCATCATTCATGAAAAAAGTCACCTAGGTGAGTGATCCGGTAGGATTTTGGCCCTTTTCTCGGAACCTTTTTCGGAAATTATTATCACGCCAAAACCAAATGGGTGAATTTTGAAGATTTACCTGACTAGGAGGAGGTCACAATGGCTGATCACAGATTTGGCTGAAACTTTGCGACTAGTCTCCTTTTGGTGCCTGAAGATGATATCTAAACCCGGAGGTTCTAATGCTCAAGTGCTTTTGAGTTACATCCCATGACATTAGCATTGGAAGTATATCTGTAGATATCACTTTCTAACATGGGCCTATATGGGCAATAGTCATATTCTGGGCTATATCTCAAAATGGTAGGGCTCTAAAGCCTGCGGCTTTGGATATCATCTTTTGGAGCCTAAGGGAGACTGTTCCCAAAATTTCAAGAAAATCCGTGATCCAGAGTTGCGACCCCTCCTAGTGAGTGAACTTCACCCGAGCGTGATTTAACCAAAAAATCCTCATTAGCTATCAATTTCACCAGGACCGAAACTGTGATCAAGCCTAAATCTACTGGGCGAGCATTATCAGAAATTCGACTGGGTGAAATTTCTCAACGTAAATGAGCCCGAAGTTCATGTATGACTTTTAGAACCTTTGCTGTGATGAACCATCGTGGCCATGCGTTCGTGACGCTTGAATGATAATCAGAGGATCGTGTGTAGGAATCCAAGTGCGCCTTCCACTTGGACGACAAGATCCTCGTTCACTTCAGACCATCGAAAGCCTTTTTTTTCTTACGCATTCGTTCATCCTCAAATACATCACGGGACTGCGTAGTATTTTTCAATACTCATTTTCACTAGGTTGAATTTTTCTCTAGAAAATTCAACTAGTTGGATTTTCCCAAATTCACGCAGTTAAATTACTCAATATTTCATCTGGCTGAATCCCTCAAAATTCTTTTACAGTCAGTCGAATTCAGTGGATGAGAAATCTGACATGCATCCATTCATCCGCTAAATTCAGTTCGGGGGGTGAATTTAGGGGGTCGAGGATGAAAATTGCTATCTGAATCGCCATATTCATCCACTTTAATGACTAGGGGCTAGACAAGGCCAGATTACTCACCTCGGTGACTTTTCTCCTGAGGGATACTTCGTAGGTGGCATGACAACAGAAGACTATCCGACTAGATGTGATCGATCAATGATCATTACATTTTAAATCACACGCCTCAGAATTTAGCAATATAATATATAAAAAACTCCACCAAAACTTTAGCAGCTGGGAATGTGTTACGTGTAGAGAATTCCAAAAGATTTCGAAGTAAAACGCAGAAAGTGAATTCGAATAGTAAACTATGGCCCGATAAAACTATGACCTTTACGTTATACAAACGTGCTTATCCGCAGAAATAATATTCATGAAGGATAACACACGAAATCCAGATACCTTTGAAAGAGCAGACCATCACTCCGTAAGAGCACTCAGGTCAAAACGAATGCAAAAGAAAAATTTGTGCAAGCTACATTGATTCGAGAAATCAGCGGTGATTAAATATCAAAGATATGATGAATGTATGCTCGAGTCACGCGATGATTGAACGACCTTCGCGTATACCATCAAAATCTCGAAAAACCTCGATACACCACGCAAACGCTCGGTGCTGGTCATCTGCAAGACCATTCATCAAGGCCAATTTATCGAGCCTCGACGGGGGCGCCCGTGTAATTGTTATCGCGCCCGGTTGCCCGAGGCAATTATATACAGCCCGACGAAAGCCAACTCGAGAGGAAAGCATTGAGCTCGCATCTCTTGTACATGTACTCGCATCGGTGTACGTACGTACACGGCAATCTCTATACCGCTACCGCTGTTACCGATGCGAGCATTCGCGAAAATACTTTCTCCGCTCGCAACTCGTTTTCTTCCGAGGATGGTTAATACTTACAAGTCGCAACTCTCGGTCATTGTGCGCAGCATGCCAAAGCAAGCGGAGCCGGATTCTTGCAATTTTCGGCACGAACGTATCTGCAAGCGATGCAACGGAAACGGATCCGCGTGTCTAGCCCTATTATGGCTGGCAGAGGTATTAGCAGAGCTTTGAGGAAATTCCGAAGATTACTGGGTTGCAGAGGGATATGTGGGTATGCGCGAGCTATGGATGGTATCGGCTGAGTGAGCTCTTTGATACGTTCTTCAGATTCTGATGGAGATATAGATTAAGCAAATTGATCGGGAATGGCGAACCATTCGTTTGAGAGGTATAGTTGAATGTACAAGACGCGCTATGATGATTTCTGCAAGTTTTGAATCGGAACATGTCAATTTAACTGACAAAACTCTTGCTTGATTCGAATGAGAGTGAGAATTAAGAACTTATGTAGTCGTTTCCATTTTTGTTAATTTCGAACGGGTATGGAATTACGATTCTTTATACCTCATTTTTCCGGCTAAGGTTACAACATTTCAATAATTTGAGTGAATGGGATGATTTCAAAATCCGATTGCTTCAATTGCGTAGTTTCACATTTATATGTGCAAGGATGAAAGTAACGTAAAGCCGGGATCTTCAGAGTTTTCACGTAATGTTGATGATTACGTCATTAGATTATGTGAGAAGAAACTCATCACAGTTCTGTATTTTGTCTATCCGTAGTTTGGAGGCTTCGGCTTGGATATAATCTGCATCGGTAGTTTGGTTTTTAGAGGGTACGAGATTTTACCGTGTGATTTAGAAAAAAGACGGTACTTACAGTTTGACTACTACCTTCGGAGTCTAGATCTCGATCGCACCTTAGGAAGGAGTTCAAATGCACATTGACTGAACAAATTTGACCTAAGCCATACAGCCTAGTCAACCAACTCTGAACCGGAGTGCGAGTGTATCTAGGATTGCTTATCACACCTCTTAACGACTCTTTCCGACCTGAGCTGATATCCAGCAATCTGAAAATCGGGAGCGTTATTGGAGCGTAAAATTCTGGAATTCACCACTCCCTGTGCTTTAGAAACTGTTTGCAAGATTTCAGCTAGATCTATGAACCCAGTAGTATAAGAACTCTCTTAGTAAGTTTTTCATCTCAGAAAATATGTACATTTCCTCTGTCCAAAGGATTCCGTCTCGTAACAGTTGAATTTCCAGAAAGACAAGTTGTTCATAACAAAGCGGAAAACTACAGGGTTCGGGAGCGAACGTTTCCTCTTCTTTTACTTTCACTCATTATGTTGTAAATATGACGCAAACTGGATTTTAACTGCTAACTCTTTCGTCGCCTTCTCTCCTCTGCTTCATCTCATTCGTTTCCGAGATAGCTACTCGCTGGGCCCAAGACCAGCCTCATCACGCAGTCAAAGATTTATCTCTCACGCGAGAAACGAATAATAAAATCCCGAGATGAAGATGCATTACGCTCATTTAAATCGTCCTCCAAACTTTCACTGCCCTCTGCATGGTTTGGGAGATCCCAAAAAATTTCAAATTTTATAGTTGGTTCCTTTACAACATCAATGGTTTCTTTTTGTGATGGAGTGTCATAATAGAAATAGGAGAACGATCTCAAAATTTCTTTTCAAAGCCATTCAAAGAGGATTTGAGTTAAATTCGGAGATCAATCCAATAGTTGAAATGTAAATTCATACAATTTTGTGATATTTGGCTCCTTAGAAAATTACACGAAGTCCGATTGGCACCCAGTTTGGTAGCATCAATTGTCGGAATGAGAATCGAATACTCAGAAATGCACAACGACTTCAATGTTCTCTTACTTCTTTCGACTGAGAAGAAAACCAGAAGCACAAAATTGGGGTTCTGAGAAGAATTATTAAATCTACCTAAATCTCCTCGAGCGTCAGTACATATTACACTCCACTTTATTCGTACACCGCAAATGTTCCAAATGTAGCGGGTCTCATCTGAGTTTCCGTATATATTTTGGTCTGTCGGAAGGAAACAATCACAGATCCTTCCTCGATCGCTTTTGTCCAAGCAATCAACGAAACAGTGAACGGCCTAGCGGTTACAACGGTACCCGCGAGCCGAGTTCGAGGTTCGACGACCTGCAGCATCCTGAAGATGCTATACACAGTGAAGGGCCGCTCTTTCGGCATATATTCCCGACTCGCGATGCATCGCACCAAAAGCGCTCTCGATTGCGCAATCGTGCGCTCACCGCTATCCTCCGTGAAGAATCCTCGAGGCGCTCTCTCGCTCAGCGGTGCAGAACCAGGAAAGAGCCTCTCGATTTCGTGCCGGCGACGCGATTGTGAAATTCTCGTGGGCCGAGATGCATTATTGTAATACAGCTCGGCGCATCCAAGCTTCGCTCGCCTCAATGAGCTGCTCACGTTTCCGCCGTTGGAGAGCCGATGCGCATTCAATTAGAGGCGCTCGCGCTTTGGCCAACGACTGAAAAGATCCACGGGATTACTTATTATATGGGCGCTTCTCCGAGACTCGCCGAGAGAAAGTTGCATCTTGATGCCCCCCACGTATGTAGCGGCGCGTGTATGCGCAGGAGCGAAATACGTGTCTGCGTGCGCGATGCAGCGCAGTCGAGAAGAGTTGCGGATGAAAGTGAAGCAAAAACGTAAGAGCGGCTGAGCGCGCACGTGCGCGCGATGATGTTGCGCGAGAGGACCTCATTTTCCAGTGTAAACATCCCGCGAGAGAGCTCGATCAGAGCATTGATTGCACGCCGCGAGCTGACTCTCGAGTCTTACGTAAACGCGATCTGCATCGATTTTTTTCCCATCTCTCTCTCTCTCTCTCTGCTTTACAGCTACCTTTGCGCACGATCTGGATCCAGATGGTTTTTGGAGTTTCATCTCGTGAGAGGGCCGTTACCACTTGTATACTCTTCTTGCGCAGATGAGTTCAAGTGGTCTATGACGACGAAGATCTAGAGTCTGAGTTGCATACGAAGTGTTTGAGAACTAGAATTTGTTTCGAATTTGAATAGAAGGAGCTGTGAGAGATAGATTAGATTCTTGTGACAGCAGGATATTATACTGAAATTCTCGAACTTACCGATAGCATCGATGACTAGATTATCAAAATTTTTATTATACCAACTCTGAGAGGTATTACTACGAAGCGCGTACAGAAGAATCTATTGAAATAACTCGTGCAATAGCGCTTGGACGTAGTGCCAGTGATACGAGTGTGCAATCGATAACATCAGGATTATCGTATCAGCCTTCTATAATTTCACTTCCCAAGTTCCGATGATACCTCATCGTGAATGCAGAACACACTTTCCCTCCATGACTTCATTTTATTCTCTCACTAAACATCTCTTCCAGAGTTAAATTACGGTTCTTGATGGAAACTGGATGTAATGAGCCTCTGACGAGCCGTTCTGAATATTAATGGAGTTACTCTGATTTATATCCTCTGGCCAGAATGTATCTCAAGTCATAGATAGTTGAGGAGGGTCAGACGCTTCCTGAGTAATCTCTGCATGTCAGGATAAACATTCATGGGAGAGATTAGGCTAAACTCGTATGATTTCTGGGTCAACTATTTTAGGTATACAGGAAAATGTGAGCGTAGACAGTATGGTTTCCTCGTAATTACAGAGATCGTGGAGATATGGGGTGGCAAGTAGCGCGCTCTTCTTGTCGCTATTCTTCCTCGTCTATAATGATTCATATTGCTCAATCTTGGGTTGAGATTTCCATGCAATCATTGTTTGAATCAAGTTTTCTGGATGGCGCTGTCAACAAAGAATTTCAAGGAACATTTGCCTGTAATGGATTGACGAAGGTTCGCTGACGAAAAAATTCAAAAGTATCTTAAAATGTGCCCGAAATTCATCGATTTCATCAAATACAAGTTTAGCTGACTGAAGACGATTGTTGATGGTGCTGCACCCAACGCGACTTTGATCGAATAATTCAATTAACAACCATCTTCGGTCATCTGAATTTGTATTTGACGAGGACAGCGAATTTTGAGAGCATCTTGGAATATTTCTGTATATTACAGATTCCTATGCGGGTAAGGCGTGCATTTCCTGGTTTCGTCAGGAGATGGGGACTAACGGAACTCAATCGTGGCGCCAGGCCCTCGGTCATACCGTGCTATTAGATCTAAAGCGAGAAAAATACACAAATCTTACATACAGGATTGAAACACCCGTGTAGTTTGCATCATGAACAAACTCTTGATCAATGCGTGGGAGACTTGCGATTCGTTGGAATTTCAACAGTAAATTTGTAGGATAAACCCGTAAGAGGCATAGAGTCCGTAAGATGCCTTGGCGGTGCTTTTGTTCATGTTTCGTATAACCTCATGGGATTCCCAGGGGTCCGAGATGGATCAAGACTTTCTAGAAGAACTCTTATTTTGCAGCAACTTTGAGTTTAAAACGACGACGAGCTGAATACTTTGGACCTTTGCGAACTGAATGACCCCACCTTCATCCCTGTGCTCCCGACTCGGTGTGAACAATCTCAGGGTCTAGTCTCCAGATGGGGCATCGACTCCATCCGAATTCTGAGATTATGTATTACGGTTTAAAGTAGGTTCCCCTCTGTTACCATGGATGAAATTTTGCGCAACGATTGAGCGAATCTACTGTAGGAATCACCCATATGTTTGAGTGATTTCCAACTCTTTTCTATTAGGTTTGATTCTTCATAAACAGTCGAAATATAGATTTTTCTGATTTTTCTTAACGCAGGTCAGTTTCCTATTGCAGTGGAATTATTGAAATGCTTGTGGCTTACGACTATAATGGATTTACGTTCTTGAACGTCCCCAATCGACACAATGAAATGATGTTTCAGGGAAGAGCCATAGCTAGAATGGAGCATATTTTACTTACATAGGAAAAAGATGATTTCACTCCGATCATAGTATCTCTCTCGAGGTCAACACATCCTGTCGCGACAATCTGGGATTACGTTCGTAAGATGCCAACTCATTTGAGAGGAGTCCTCTGAATACATCTTTTAGTTTTCCGAGTGAGATTCCTGTCGCTGGACCACCATATACTTTCTGAATACAACGCGATTCAATAGGGTTCCCAAGAAAAGAAGTTCCCGAAAGTTTGAACAACTGCGATTCTTGCATTTTATTTGTGAACAAGTTCGCGGTAGCCAGACTTTTTAAATCAAATTTTAAAATAGGCATCACATGGCCCGATTGTGGCAACATGGTGTTCAAAAAGTGGCATGGCCAGACATTACTTTGTCATTGCCCCTGGCATCCCCTGGCATCTCGGGGGATGAGGCGCGTGATGGCACGCGACGGTAAACACTTGCTTGTAGATTATGCTTGGCTCAGCGTGCAAGCAAAGCACCTGGTCCGGGGAAGCAATACCCAGAAGGCAACCGCTGCTTGCTCCCTCGGCGATGATTTGTTCCTCATATAGTATCGATGCTAACGTGATCGTCTGACGTGAGCTGGAGCGGTGTTTCATCAGAGTTTTTTGCGCACATAAAACTCATGATTCAGCCCTCTGATGCGATTGATACCTGTGCCGACCACTTCGACATCAAGCTTGGCCGCGGGAAATCGATTCGCATACGCGAGCCGATCTCCAAGCTACCTTACGCGAGCCCCAAGCCTTGCCTCGGTCGCGGAAAATCCTCGCGTATGCATACGAACACAGCAAGTCCCAGTCGGGGATCCAGCCGAGCAGCCTTTGCTGAAAATCGTTCCGATCCCGAAGAGGACACCTATCAGCCTCGGGCCCAATCTGTCCGAGATGCTGAATTCGCCGCAGTCAAAGTGACTGAATACGCGGTAAGCAACCACCCTGCCGCGTCTCTGGGTAACTGAAATCGGCGTGGCTATCATGCACCGAATCCGGCGGGGTTCCAGAAAAGTTGGACAACAAATGAGTCAAACGAACTTGAATAAAATAAAACTCGAGAGGATTTACATTACTCAAAAAATAATGCGATGAAGAGACATCGGAATTGAATGAAGGATTCGTCAAAGCATCTTCGGAGAATCTACCGATAGTGGATTTAGATATGCTTGAGGAATATATTTGCTAAAGTGCTTCATTTCAAGACCCTGAGTTGCGGGTTGTCAAGACTGGTAGGTGAGCGTTTCTTCCGTAGACATCTTCCTAATTACAAAAAAATTACTCGATACAAAATTGAGCATTTACGTACGTTTGAAGCCAAGATTTGTCCAGAGTATTGCGTCCGATCTAAAAAATACAATATTCACGTAGTGATTGACGAGGACGATGAGTGCGTCATGAAGCTGCGCGCCAAGACTGTGCTATTTCTGAGGGTGGCTGCAAATATGCTATTGCCGTATTAGTGTATATTCACAGAAAATCGGATGAGTTCTCTCTCACGTCCGTAACTCGCTACTGGAAAAATCCGGCATTATCAAGCGTTGGAACGAAGATCAAGTACATGACTATCAAGAATGTGGTTCCGAGCAGAGACAGCCAAGGAGGCAATTTGTCAAATACAGTTAACGATTCAAATGTAAAATTGTTTCTCTGCAAAGTTTTAGAACATGGTAGATCAGAACGCAATGGGAGTGATTCAACGCAGTTTTTGTATAATATAAGTAATATAAGCATAATATGAGTATAGTTGAAAATTTCGTTACATCACCAAGCATTGATCTTTACCGTTCATCGAAGTCATCACAAATATTTTTTTGAGTATTGTTATTAATCAATAATCATGGAGGGAAAGCCCCTTAATGCAACATCACCCATGGAAGATGTTGAAGAATGAAACGAATTAACGTAAAGAGAATAAAAGTCATTCTGATTCGGCCTGGCCTTCCGCTTGGGCTCGTCAGTATGACTTTTGGAGGATCTATCGTAGACAGTATTCCGGATCTGGTACATCACTGTGAAGGTTACTATAAGTGAGATGAAGTGATATATTTTAAAAGAAGATGTGGGTAATAACATTTTCCAAAAGCTACATCCTCTATTACACGTTTCGCACTAATCCCGAGGTACTGTGTTTCCCACCCCTAACCCAGGCAACGGCGTTTCCGCCCACTAGGCCCTGATACTGCGTTACTCCGCGCTCATAACGCGTACTGCCGTTCCAAAATCGATCATCACACCTATGATGTATCTGAGGCTTCTCCGGTACACCACGATTTTTTCCCCATCCCGTGGAAAAAGGTCTGACACGGTCCACTAAAGGTTACGATTTTTGCGTCACAGTCACGTGAAAACCGTCGGCCACCGATGGCCACGTACCAATCTTCTTTCCCCAAGATGCCACGACTTCCATCAAGTCCAGTAACCCTCAAAGACCACTAATTAATTTCTCATTCTGTTTGCAGCGGTAAAATGCTGATATCGAGGCCATGCAGCTGCCTGATTGTCGGCATAGTGCTATCCCTGCACCGGGGCCGCTCAGTCCTCGGCGATGGCGTCAGGCCCAACTCCACCACGACGTCCGTCGCGAGGCTCATCAGCGTCGACTCCGTCGAAGGGATCCCGGCGGCGAGGTCGGCTCGCCTCGCGCCCGCCTCGAGCAACTCGAGCAGTGAGAGGCGCAGCTCCCGAAGGAAACGTTTCGCGCGCTTCCCCCTGTTGCCGCCGAGCTACGTGCTCGAGGGAGCGCCTCCACCCCCGCATTCGCGCGGCGTCGGCTACGCGAGCTTGCGCTTCGGCGGAGGCGGCGGACCGGGACCCTGGAGCAGGCAGCCCAAGGCCTACAACTGGAGGCAGCACTCGGGACCGCCTCTCGAGTACGCGCCGATCAGGTCCTCGCCTCCGCAGCAGCAGCCGGTCATGGCCCACCGGACGCCCAGGCTTATTTTTAGAGACGACTATCCCCTGGTCTCGGGCAGCGCCAACAACTTCTTCCAGACCAATCAGATACCCGATATCGACGACGACTTTAGAGGTTTGGTCAAGCACTTTTTGATTGTTCTAGTCCCGTTCGAAGTCACGTTGTCTTGGCAATGAAATGAATCATAATGATGCATTCAGCTATGGAAAATTTTTGCGGTTTGCGCGGTGTTCCGATCCGTCGAGATGTCTGAACTGACGATCTTCTCGAGCTTGAATCTTTCTTTGGTGAGGAATCTTTGAATTAGGATCTTGTTTCCTTCGAAGCGTAACGAATTTTTCTCAGATTACGTCGCAAATTCGCGAGTCGCAGATTTGTGCTTTGTAATCAGGCCGGTCGATGTTAGTTACTGTCCTGTACTCTTCCCTTGATAATCAGTGGTTTGTTAGTAGAGAACCCTCGTCTGTTCCGGGTAAAAGAGAGTAAAATCATACAATGTGCTTGAAGGAATTTCTTTCGACAGTATTATTCCAACTGTCTAATGAATTGACAATCCTGAAATCACCAAAACTCCTTGGACTCCAGCAAGGTTCTGAATAGTATTGAATAGATTCTCAATACCCAGTGTGACCCAATTCTTTTTCTTGATTAATAGGATAATTGAATATGTTTCTCATTAGCAATACTCTGTGTTACATGTCTCAAAGTGAGTGTCTTTCTCCATCAACTCTCATTGTGATACATTCCAAAACCTCCAAATCATCTGGAGTGCATGCACACAAAATTTCAAAGAGCCCACCCATGCTTTTGATGTCTGCTCTCACCAATTTATTCATCTGTTCATCCGTTACTCGCACATTGATCATCATTGTTTCTCTTGTGTAGCTTGAACATCTCTCGCAGATGAAGAAAAATCCAAAGAAGTTTTCCAACTCACAATATGTCTAATCAAAATAGATTACTAGCTCGCTTTACAGCATTTCTAACATCGTGTTTACTACAATGCTCGAGATTTTATCGGATAGTTTTCATCAGACTCATCGTAGTATCTTATGAAAAATATATCGTAAGATATCTTAAAAGTGGGTTATTGAAAGTTATTCTCACACTGATTCAGAGATGAGGGATTTCACAGTAGAACTCTCGATGATCCTGATGAGTTGAGAGCTCTCATCAGAAATTTGGAGAAAGTTCCTAACCACATCGATCTGCTTCGTAAGACCAAATTGATGTCGTATTTATGTCTTAACGAATATAATGAATGAATGACAGGATAAGAACTCCTTGAGCTGAAATTTTGGAGCCAATATTCAGAATCATCAATCAGAGACAGCGGCAAATCAATTATAATATTCCTATGTTCTCTGGATTCCACCATTTTTTGTTCAGTCATGGTCCGAATTGAGAACTTTCTTTGGAAACGGGGAGCAATCAATTTTGAGATTATGTAAGAAAATTTCCATAAAATTAACGTGGTACTGCTGTTATTATTTCAGATCATCGAAAACAAATCTATAACGAATATCCCAGATTAGAAACAGGTATGTACAACCATGCGGTTATGAAATTTTACGATAGTTTCAAAGTATGAATCAGCTTGTGGAAGTTCTTGTAATGAAATCACAACAACGAATATGTACATTTTTATAATTTTATCACGAAAACGGTCTCGGAGTATCCCACTCTATTTTTGTCGTTTCATGCTTCAAATTGTTGCGAAAAGATTAATGTGGGGAAATTTAACCTAATGAATGAAGAACATCCATAGAACTCAGATTAAGTTAGTGGATTAGCTGGTACACTTTTTCTTGTTCACTCATACTAGCTTCATTTACATGGGTTTTCTGTGAGTTTACGTCAGCAATTATGTGGTTTCCTTCATAACATCTTACCGAAAGCGCATCGAGCATTTCGATGGGCTATGAGAGTACATATAATCATATGCAATCATCTTACGTTCATTATCGATCTCTTTATGATCCTGATTATATGGAAAAATCAGTATACACAAATTGCCTGGGTGGGTTTGCTTAGTTATTCGAGGGCAGTTGCGATGTAGATGTAATCGTTACCGAAAGCTCCAAAGTTGTTAAATTCAGGGCTCTTTTTGATCTCATCTATCTCTGAATATAATATACCATAACATCAGTTCCAACCCACCTATACTCATCGATGACATCGCAATTTTTTTTTTTTTGGATTGCATTTGCAGAACTTTCATGCTTTTCATCGCTGTTCGAACATTCAAAGATCTGTGGAAGTGTGGATCAAATCATACAAATATTAAATGAGTATTCAAAATAGATTTTCCACGACGTAGTATTGTTGCTCAACCTTATTAAGAGCCCGAACGATTCTCAACGACAAAAAATGGCAAGCTCACAGCGAATCCAGATGGAACCGAGGGTAGAAACAAGGCCTCTGCTTTGAAATTTATTTTATTTCTCGATGCCTTGTAAGGCTAGTTGTGTAAGCTGGCTTCAAGCTCTTTACTTTTCTTTTTAAACAATTTTGGGACGTTGCTTAACAGAGTTTAGCATTACCGTTCCATCTTGCATGTGCAAGTCGATGGGATCTTCAAAATGCAACACTCTTGTAGATTTCTCAATTCACTGTATGATTTTGAAACGTTTCAGCTTCTTGTCTTGTAAGACAGAAGCGCATCACGAGTTGCCTGCATTATAGCAAATAGCACGATTGGCGAACGATGTCAAGGATTGCCAATATTCCGTGGGCGCAAAACGCGTAACTCTTAGGCTTCTATGACAATGTCGTGAGATGAACTCGAATCGAAATTCTGTCTCACACTTCGCGTCTGTAAAAGCTAATTTAATTCTAAAGGCACAAAAGCCAAATTCTGATAGATCGCGGGTAAAAGAGGAAGTGATGAAGAGATGCTCTCTCCGCGCGAATCATTGAGAGGCTTCTGACAATAATTGCATAAACAATGGAGTAATCATTGATAAGAGATCAACTCTCACTGATTGGATCGTTCGATTTGTACTGTTTCATTAGTAACGAATCACAAATTTACTGATTCAAATATTGAAAATTTACTGATTTATCAGCGCCGGATGATAAATTCATGGTCCGATCATTGAAATTCACTGATTCATCAGAAATCGACGCCATATTTGTTGATTCAGTCATTGGATATTCATTAATTCAGCAGTAGTCGATGTTACTGATCGTTTCATTTTGGATCAAGTTTTACTGATGAATCATTGGGAATAACAATAATTCATCATCAAGTCAGTATTGAATCAATAAATTCAGAGTGAAATCTAAAATCATGTTCGAAACGTATTGCAATTGATGATAACTTTTCGATTTGAAAACATAATTTTACGCTCCTGCACTCTTGATCGGCAAAAAAGTTATCGAATTATTGAATTGGCTCGAAATAGTACGACTGATTCAATCATCGAAGCGGCTTTGTGCTAAATGCTTCATTGACCAATTCCAATGATTCGCGCGGAGAGAGTGGATGGATAGAAAAACGCGTTTGATGAAAGCGAGATTGAGAAAACTGTCTGTGCAGAGGCGCGCAACAAAGAGAAAAGACCGGGGTGGAAGGGTGACGATTCGTTGTGCGCTGACGGGCGGAGCTGCGAATTTTTTCTCATGTGCTGGATGTCCGCGGGCTTGCTGGATGGCAGCTGCGGTGGCATAATGTACGCCTGCTGTCACCGAACTAAAGACGCAGCTAAGGCCAGCAATGATTACAATTTGGTCGACGATCAGATACAGTCGCTCGCAACGGACTCGTACATCTCCGAGGCCGCAGCAGCCGCCGCAGCCGCCACCGACGAAGACGAGCGTAAGTTATCAAACTGCATCGACAGAGATCTCGATACTCTAAAACCACGGGACGGCCAGGATTTTAACTACCTAACAAAACGAGTACTCGCACTGCGCGGACGACGATTGATGCGACGAAAATAGCAAGGAGATTCGAAATAAAAAAAAAGTAGATCCAAAATATTTACGCTCCGCTGGTTGAAACTATATGCTGTTACAAAAAGTCCATGTGGAAATTCCACATTCAATCCACGTAGAGGGTCCTACAAGTAGCGCGCGAGGGTTCAGATGTGGGAGTCGTGATATAGCCACGATTTCAGGAATTTTCGATATTACGAGCGGGAAACAACAAATTTGGGACGGGTATCGCGTGAAAGTTTGATTCTGATGAAAACTTGATAAGATAGCATGCAATTTTTAGATTTTTTGGATTGAATTCCACGTTTTATACTCCTGTCGGACGTGGATATCACATGGAATTTTGAGTAGAATTACCGTGAAATTTTGCGGGACCGTTTTGGTTACGTCATGGAAATCCTCCAAGAATCTAAGAACCTCCATGCAAAGTTCCAAGAATACCTCATGCAATTAGACTCGAGGAACATTGCTGTAGAATATGCCGTCATAGTATGATCATTGGGTAGAATTTGAGTTGTTCTCGATGGAGTGTTCAGGAAACAAATACAATCAAACAAGCATTGCATGAAGTTTGAAAATTGATGTAGGTGAAGAGGATTGAAGTAGATTCTCACGAAACTCTCACAGGTCGAATACCACGTGGCATTTTAGATTTTTCTAGTTGGAATTTTTTGTCGAATCTCATGAAAAAATTAGTTAAATGTCAGTAGAAATTCTACGCGGATTTCCACATGGACTTCCTCGGTTAGACTTATGTCTAATTTCTGAAGATGATCGTTGCCTTCAGATTTGAACATTTTTGAAGTGCACTATTCCAATGATTCATGATTTGAATGTCGATCAACGTTGATCGAGCTGTATAATTTACAACAGTGAGAAGAGGTGGTCTCCTCTCAAATCTGTATATACAATTCACTATTCAGTCAAATCGATTGATAGAGTTTCTTGAATCGTCCTCTTTTATACAGAATGATTGGGGATTCCTTGATTTGATCTTGGAGGACTGGGGATCGTGTAGATGAATAGTCACGATCAAAGGACCCCGCACTAAATACATTGATTTGAGGTCCCGGTAATTTTCAACGAGACTCTAACATCTTATAGATTGAAATACCGCGATCAAAAGTTCAA
>JAPYYZ010011695.1:0-13363 GCA_030522705.1 Eretmocerus eremicus | reverse complement strand
AATCTCGGATCGAGAACAAAAATTGGCGATTTATCGCCCTGAAACTAAAAAAGTAACCCTTCAGCTTCACCCCTCAATTGGTTTTTACACACACAGAATCGTTTCTATCTCGTTTAACTCGTAGAAAAATTCATTCATGTGCCGCAACAATTGGGTCTCACCTTTGTGCCTAACGTATACTATTCCAGACACATGATGAATGAAACTCCCAAATGTGATGTTTCAGTATAGGAACAAACTCATCTTTTTCCTCTCTTGATTTTGGAATATCTCAAGTAACATTCTTTCGATACGATTCAAGTGAGAATGGTCCTTACAAGAATTTGACTTTTTTCGCGTAACATTGTTTACATTTAATCAAGAGAGGGCAAAGAGCACCGGACACACGTGACAGTATATATACTTAACAGCGTCATTATCCAAAAGACTCAACAAGCATCTACTATAGAAACCGGCGATTGTACTATCCATATAAGATTGTACGAGCATAAATCCCCATGGCAATATACGCATATAAAAATTATAGGAGATCAATCATGATATTTTCTTGAGTCACCGTTAAAAATAGATTTTCCTCTGTTTATATAGCAAATCCTGAGCATTATTGGTCGACCCAAAGAGTAAATAAATTTGTTAGGGTATAGTATCTAAATTGTGCTCGTTTCAAATATCATGTAAAATGTAGGAGCATATTCATGTTCCCATGGAGATCTTACAATTAGACTTGATGTTCTAAATGAACTACTTACGTAA
The DNA here is from genome assembly GCA_030522705.1 of Eretmocerus eremicus. Classification (NCBI taxonomy): domain Eukaryota; kingdom Metazoa; phylum Arthropoda; class Insecta; order Hymenoptera; family Aphelinidae; genus Eretmocerus; species Eretmocerus eremicus. The sequence goes on along the minus strand of JAPYYZ010011695.1, from coordinate 12,610 downwards.
AATCATCACGGTTTCGTTTGGCTTATAATTGAAACAAAACTACACGCGACTAATATTTCTCACTTCTGGACTCCGATTTAGTATAAAATACTCCTATAATATCAACTTTCAGGAATAAATTTCGATAAATTTGTCTTAAATTCGTGTGTTCAGGCATATTTTGTCCAAGATCAAGAGTCTAGAAGGAGACTAAGGGTAAGGCACGATTTAGAAAGTTGTTCTGATGAATTAGAGATACTGATATCCCATTACTCCAGTCGATGCATCTTGTAAATGTTATTGTTTAACAATCTAACGAATGGAGTAGTTTCGTAACATCCAGAAGTAAATGCTACATGGTATAAATATACTCTACTTCGTACTTTCGTAATTCATTATGCGTCTTTAGCACTTTTGCGGATTACCAAACGAACTTTGATATAAATGCAGCTGCCATAACTAAAGATTGATTAAAATCTAAGAATCAGGAATAGTCATTTCAGTCGTATGTTAAATTTAGTACGATGAAGGTCACTTGATAAAGTCAGATTTAATATCATAGCCTTGACGTAAACCATTGGCTGGCCTCTTGAAACGCAGGACACGAGTGTCCAAGAAACACAAGGATTCCAAAGTTTTTATGCATCAAGCTGGGCAGATACCACATGTCGCGTTGACAGTGGATCTACATTTCTACAAGCTAGTGTTCACTCTCATTCTAATAAAATTTCGAAGAAATCAACTAAAAAACAAGAATCTAATCTTTTAAAGGAAAAACAAACGAAAAAGCATCTCTACGACATACAAATCTATCTTGGATCAAATAATAATTTCATCTTGTATTGCGATCGTGCCCTCGTCACTTTGCAAATTCTTGAGGCTAAGATCTTGCGGCGATTTCTGTGATAGTTTGGATTTATGACTCTTTTGATGGCTTATCATTAACGATTTGGATATGAAACGTTTCCCACAGACATCACAACCGTACGGACGCTCGCCTGTATGCGTCCTCCTATGTATGGCTAGAGGACTAAACTGGGTAAAAGTCTGGCCACAATAATTACATTTGTAGGGACGCTCGCCTGTGTGGAGACGTGAATGGGAGCGAAGAGCGGAGCGTCTCGCAAATACCTTTCCGCACTGATCGCAAACAAAACTCTTCTCTCCAGTGTGCACCGTCATGTGAATCTTCAAGTCAACCCTTGCGAGGAAGCCTTTGCCGCACACCTGGAATTCAGACATGATTATAATGACTATCTTTTCGAAGCTCTACTTCGTGATAATAAGATTTTCAGACCCTCAACAAAAGAATCAATCTTCGTCAGAATTCAGAAAACGTGTCAGTGAAATTCTGGCAGTACTCAAGGATCCTGACAAAATTCTTACACGTAACCGAAAGCATTGAAAATTAGTTTGCTAAGAATAAAATCTCAAAATGATCAGTTTCACTTCAACGCACCTCGCAAAGATAAGGCTTTTCTCCTGTATGAATGAGCATGTGGGTGTTTAGGTAGCTCTTGCTGACGAACAGCTTCTGACAGATATTGCATGGATACTGTCTGTTGTCCACACCCAAATGGACCTTTGAGTGGCTCTTGCACAAGCCTTTGGTGACGAATCCGCGCCCGCATACCTCGCAATTGAACGGCTTGATACCATTGTGGCGGTTTTCGTGGTCTAGTAACGTCTGCTTCGTCTTGAATTTCTGAGAGCAGATGCTGCAGGAGAAGGGCCTGTTGTCTGAGTGGGCGCGCTGATGTACCACGAGGTAGCTTTTGCATTGGAAACCCTTGCCACACGTTGAGCAGTTGTAGGCAAACTGTCCGGTGTGCGTCGCCGTGTGCTGCGCCACACCGATTTTGCTGCGGAATGACTTTGAGCAGATCGGACATTCGAATGGTTTATCGCCCGTATGCTTGCGCCTGTGCTCCTGCAAGAAAATTGATGAATCCTTAATCGTGATTGCGTTTGCTCAAAAATGCATAGGGAAGTCGGAAGAAACTTCGAGTGAAAGTTCCCTCAGAGGTCCAATAAGCCTCAGGCTCCAATTGGACTCGATGACATTTTTCATCACAGTAATTGTGAGCAAGGATGGAGGATCATCACGGGGAATTTTCTTTCGTGAGTCACAAAAAAAATAGGAAGCATAAGTCAAGCAAAAGAAAGAGATATGATTGAGTGAAAACGTTTAAATGATGCAATGTGTAATTGATGAAATGATGTATCAAAATACCTCCAGTTTGTATTTCGTTCTGTACTCTTTTCCACAGTCAGGGCAGATTTTAGGGGAACATTTACGAGATCCGGACGATTTTCTCCTGCTTGGCGATGTTATTTGGTTTTTGGGGTCGCCATCGATATTTTCAACAGGATCATAAATCTTAGTTTGAAGACATCCTTGACTATGGTTTTGCAGGGCTTCAATACTCAAAAAATACAAATCACATTGTGGACAGCTGCAAAAGTGGTGTTCGTAATGTGTAGCAAGACTGCCTGGCTCGACAGTTGCTTCATTGCAAAATGGGCACAAATACCTGGAGAAAAAATTATGAATGAATCTATGCTTTCAAATGGATTGGAAAAGATCTTGGAAATTGTATTTTTCTCAATGGAGAGGGCGCTAATCAATCTAGATTTCTCAATTTCATGTGAAGTTTGTATCTCTCAATGCTATGATGATTTTGACGCCATCATTATGCTTTCAACTAACTCTCTTGACAACCGCGATAAATGAATCAAGCGATATTTACCAATTAATTTGAGATCCATCTGGTGCAGGACTACTTAGAGCATTTTCAAGCAGCGCATCTTTTGTACTTTTGGTATACTGCGCTATAATACTCTCATTATTTATACTATTGCAATTGTTCATAGGCGACAGTGTATAAACCTGTATGGGCGATTGGGTAATATTCAAAGGATCTTCGTCGATTTCACTCGCGGCTCGAGATGATGTAAAGCTCTGAAGATCTAGAGACGAACATTTCATATTGTCACAATAAGATGCGGTGTGTTTCGGAGTTGTCACATCAGACTCTAATGTTCCAACATAACTAATGCCAAGTTGGCTTAAATGGTTTTCGACCGCCAGATTCTCTACTGCAACAGTCATGTCACCTGCACTCAGATGCATTGACATATCTTGATTAGATACCTGTAAGTAAGCCAAAGATATTTGTAAAGTGAAGATGAATGAAGTTGACTTTGATTAGATGATTGTCAGCAGGATTCAGCCTTTTTTAATATTGTAACTATGGATTTAACTTTACTTATATATTTGAGAGACTGTCTTGGTGGACTCACATTACACTAAAAGATTCGTCACAAGTATTGAAAGACCCATCATCATCATCACCATCATCATAAATGTAAAATACAAGACACATTTTCATCTGATGAATTTCTGTCTTAACTTTTACAAAACCAAGCTCACTCAATTAAGTAGAAAACGTTTCCAATCAAAGTTACATAAAGATCATACTATGTGAAGGTTTCCACAAAGATCTCGTCTGTGAAAGAGAAAGATCATCATTCATGATTCAGTTGAATAAAGATCTGATGAATGAAGTCATTATCTCTTCTACAATAGTATTTAATAGAGGTGACAAAAACTCACATGATATGTAAAGCATTCACTCAAGTGTAGAAATTCCCTGAAAATTTTGGATCAACATTACAACTTAGTGCTTTGATCCCCTTTCAATTATATTAAGAACCAATAACTCCCTCAGCGATCCAACAAGCCTCAGGCTCAAGTTGGAGCGGCCAAATTTTTCGTCATGATAAATTTGCGAGCAAGGATAAACCATCATTGGGAATACACATATTTGTGTTTGATTATTGGTTTTATGTGAAACAGGATAAAGACTATGGAATATGATTTTACAAGCAGAAATCCAATGGTGTAACTCTCATCATTGAACCCATTGAGTTTCAACAGATCATTTGAACAAATGAATCCTGCACATGTTGGATCTGATGTGAAAGGTATTCATTAATTTGAAGGGTTAGATGGGATTTGATGCTTTGAATTATATACTCAATTATATTTTACATCTCAATCTCCTAGCTATGATTTTCATTACTCTCTTGTAAAGTTGAACAAGAAATTTGATTTTTTTCATAAGTTAAAATTGAAAATTAATGATCTCAGGAAATAATTTGTAAGTCCACCAAGAAATATGATTGTACCATAGATTGTTGTTTATGAGATATTGATCATGAAAGGAATGAAAAATGACCAAAATCATTTCATCCTAGTACTTTTCAAGCTTTAAAATAAATCTGGGTTGGTAATTACAGTGTATAAATTGAACAAATTGATGATGATTGAGAGCTAGACTTCTTACCTGATTTATTTGTTCATTCACCATCCTTAGTGTGTTGCCATCTAAATGAAAAGGAGTTACTTCAATCCCATTTCCCTCTGATATTTCATCTGGATGAATTATCTCTTTTTCACCTGTTAAATCTATATCATTGATCACTTGTAAATGAGTGATATCAGTTTGGGAGTTGCTTGTTGGATTAGATGGATTTTTGATGTCTCTGATTTCTTCAGCAAACTTGTCTAAATTTTCATGAATTTCACTGATCCCGCTATCAAAAGAGTGGAAGTATTCTCTAGGTAGGGTTTTAAGCATTTCTTTCAGCATCTCTTCAGTATGTAGTGCTTTTTCACGGAAATCAAACAGTTCATCTACTTTAAGAGCACAACTCTCACAAATGACTTTTGGCAATTGGTCAGTTATAGAGATCTGAAAAATTGAATGATGATTAAATCATCCTCTCGTGTGAGGGTTCAGTGTTTTTTTCACGATTGAATGAGTGCTACCAACCTGTACCGGAAGACAGGCAGCAATTTTCTTATCCATATTTCTAACTTGTTCACCACTTTCAAAAATGGGAAAACCCATCATAATTTCTGTTTTTGTACCACATAAGCGACATAAATAATCAAATTCTCTGACTACAGCCATATCCATTTTGGCCAGGCACAGAAGAATAACAAACTTCACAAAAAACTTCAAAGTGTCAACATTTCTTCTTGAATTTGATTTGTCTCAGATGCAATCCCTGAAAATAAAATTCAAGTCAAATGTATGAGATGAGATTCATTTTTTAAATCGGCTGATAAAATGTTTGAGACCTTTACAAAACAGGTTCAGACTGTACAATGTTTTTGAGCAAGCAAAGACTTTTCAATTTACCCAAATTAAGGATTGAAATTGGAAATTTCAAACTTCTAATTGAGAATATTACACAGGCCGATTTTTTTCCAACAATTCGTTCAAAATGAAGGAACAGGCCGGAGACGGATTCGTGCCTGTTACCTAACAGCAAAGAAAGTTACGTACATACCTCGATAAGCAAAGATCCCGCTTTGCTTTGGAGCATGGGCTCACTGCGATAAGGAGGCCCATGAGGAATCGGATGATAAGGCAAATGCAAATACTGATTGTCGTTCATGCATAGGCAATATTCGTCGGTCCCGGACGCCACAAAGTGGCAGTTGCATAGGTTAGGTCACCGCACTAATACGTTTTTCTGCGGCAACGTGGTGTCCGAAACATCGCAGCATATTTGCATGGGTCTCGATGAAATATTTTTGCACATTTGAGCAGCATCTGATTATCAATAAAACCCAACTACAGTTTACAGTTTTTTTTCACCTCTGCCTCCGGCACGAACATCATCAATCCCATGGGTACAGCACGGTTGTAGCTATTGATAGCTATATTTATAGCTGTCGGTCCGATATCGAATTCCTTCTTGCATGCATCTCCTTGTCAAGGAATAACTGGACCACAGGAATTAGGGAGGAGAGGGAAGTGAATTTTGGAGCACAAAAAATTTTCGGAAGAAATTGTTTCGTATTTTCGAGCTCAGCTTTCTGGATACCATAATACAACTAAAAGTTCTGACGGACAAGGTCAAAACGAATTTTTCATCATTCATCGGTGGGGCGGGGCCGGGGCAGCCCGGGGGGGGCCGGGGGGGGCAGCCGCCCCATTATTTTCGGCTCTTTCGCCCCCCCCCCCCCCCCCCTCGCCCGCGGGCTTCATGGCTCCGAAATCCGAAATTTGAACGTAACCGACTTCGGAAATGACGCATCCAATATGGCCTCCACGCAGCCGGAATGTGGCCGGAATGCAGCTGCAGCGGCCGCCTCGCCGGCATAACAAAACGAATCATTCGGCCATTCTACCTACTCCCGAGCATGGCGTGGCCTCATGGCGATTGAGCCTGAAGTAGTCGAACATTTTTTCGGAGTCTACTTGTTGTTTTGTAACAATCCACGTTACAAGGGCAGAACTTACATCGGATACACTGTTGATCCAAGGCGGAGAATAAAACAACACAATGCCGGCAAAGATTTTGGAGGCGCATGGAGAACCAGCAACAAGGGCCCGTGGTAAGTGTATAACCTAGATATTTTTGTAAAAGCTCGACAATTGCGTCGCATTTCTCGCAACGAAGAATCCGTTATGCATTCGAAAGATCTGTAATATTTCAGTAGACAATCTCACCAAAAGCTTGATCTCTGCGAGGATACTTGCCTTTACGTTTTCCCTCGCTGCTCTCGTTTTGTACTCCTCCGATCCGACTAAAGTTTTGCATCTGAAAGATCTGGAACATTTTATTAGTAGACACCTATTTTCATCAATTCAAAAGCTTGATCTCTGGCCAGGAATTTTTCGCTTTCCTTCGCTCGTTCTGTGCCCTTCTGCTCCGAACTAAAGATACCTATCTAATCCAGCCCCTCGAGCTAATGTTTGACCATCTTCGAAATTAGCTTCGAGAAAGTTTCTTCGGCTCGCGTGGGCCATGAACTCATTTTTAACTTTTTTCATGGAGCCAGTCACAATCAGTAAAGAGTTGAGCTAAGTTTTGAAAATTTGTTGAGCAATGGCTAAAGGTGAAAGGTACTTTTCCTTTCTCTGCATTTTTTCCGGAATGCGAGATCCAGAAGTGTGAGCATTTTAATTGGTGTACACACATTATTTTGGCTTGAGAAACCATTTGAGAATTTACCGATAATATGAATGCAAAAAATCAACAGCCATTTCGGAATTTGCGGGGTTATGGCCTCATGGGAAAATGTCATAAAAATTGATAGTCTCAACAACAAAGAAAATGATACATCTTAATTTATTGATCACTTTTCTTTAACAATAATTTATTACGCAGTCAATTTGTTAAAAGTATCAGGGAACATTCGCATTTTCAAGTCGAATGAAATGTTGTCAAGAAATATATGTAGAATTCCCATTGAATTAAATCAAGTAAGATAGTAGAGGTGTGAAACTCCATGGATCTTCCATGCCCTCCAAATATGATTAGAACCTAAATTATTTCTTCCTTCTTATCACTGATTAGATTGAAATTGTACTCCTCTGAAAAAATTCGTTGTGGTCACCCTTTGTGACATCACTATACAAATAAGTTTTCAGAACAATCTGTTATAAGCCATTAGAACAGAAAATTGCTCTAACTTCCTCCAAGTTCAACCTTGAGTATGTCCATCTGCCCCGTTGATCTTGACTTGGGCTCTCAAGATGTCTTTCATTGTAATCAAATATCTAAAGACTTATCTGAAACTGTGCATGGATCCTTGAATATTGTGAAAACCTGCAGTGCCTCTCAAGGCTGCTTTTAAGTTCACTACTAATAGTGAATAGGCTACCTTGATGTGACTTCTATTGGATGCAGTTCTGATATAAATCATGCTTGTTTTGACTCACTAATTCTCGCTCATTTATATTCAGTCAAATGGGATAAGTCAGGAGTATTGAGGAAGATTTTTACCGAGTTGTGTTGCCCTAATGATTAGCTCTAGTTCACATCAGATTAGTTTCATCTCTAAGATCATTGAATGTTTCTCATAGAGGAATCTCTTACAGAGAACTAACTTGGAAAGATTGAAGTTCACCCAAATACACTGTCGAATACAATCAGGTTTTGTGGGATATCCATGAAAGAGCACATGGACATTCCCCTTGTTAGGAGAATGGGTTGAATGCTGATTGTTGATTTTATTGGCTCTCAATAATTTACCTCATTCACAATTAATTTAGCTCTCCTGCACTCTGAAACAGTTTTCTAACACTTTGATTTACCATGCACACTTTTGGTTTTCACTTGTAGTTCACTGGTGGATTATACGAAAGTAAAAAAGAGTTGAAAAGCTTTTAGATAAGTGGAAAACCTGACTTATTTTCTTCTCCACTGTAAATCAAGTAATAGAAGATGAATGTTTTGATTTGAGTTTTTTTCAAATTTTGTGTCTTAACTGCCTTTGCCACAACAAAATAATTCTTTCACCCTAAGTATGAGATGATTGTTGCCTTTGGTCTTCAATATTACAATTTGAATTTTAATCATTTGAATCAAAAATTTGCTTTGGATTTCAATCAAATCTTCAGAATTGGAAGCTACTAAATACACCCTGAAGCTGTCTTGAACCTTTGAAATGGATGGTACCTATGTTGTTGACGGTGAATATCACTTTGATAACATTTTCTTCAAGGAGTTCAGAAATTACATGTTCGCTCCAAGCAGCTTCATTTTTATTATCTCATAAAGATCAATAAACTCCTGTAGGTTCCCCATTCAGTGCTCAAGGAAGCCTCTTAACCTTTGCATCTGAGTGAACTGACGTTCAAATGGAAGAAAAAGTTACGGATCTTTCAGTTGCCAGGTGTACAGAAAGTTCTCATCCAAAATTGCAAGCAATGCTTTCCTTCTAAAGCAAACATTTAGGTCTAATAAGAATGCAACAGTTGCTAGCTGTGGTTACCAAGTTGTCTTGTTTTGGCAAAGTCCCTTGCCCTCAACAGCAATGACTTGGCTCACTTGGCATGATTTCCTTGCAAAAAACGCGAGTATATCCATAGCTAGAAAAACGTGAGAAAGGGTCTCTTTCCAAAATGAATTTTTTTTCCGTGTAGACACAATCTTTCAAGATGCTCTGCTTGATGAATATTATCTCTATTAACTTATTCTTTTTCAGGGAGATGGTTTTGATCATCCATGGTTTTCCAAACTCAACTTCTGCTCTCAGGGTAAGCAGTACTTTTTTTCACTCTTCAAAGGATACATTTACCTTTTTTAGCATTATCCATTTAATGGAGATGTATCACTAAATGTTTTGAAGTTAGTATAATAGTATATTACGTACCGGAGTGCTAATTAAGGGCCGAGTATTCACCGATGCCCGCGCACTCGTCCCGTAATTAGCACCCCGGTAAATAATATACTATTACTTGTACCGTGGAAACTATTTCAAGAACTCATATCAATATTTTTATTACTTCTTGACAGAAGTGATTTTAGAGTAGCAAGTTTATGAGATGAATAATTGCCCAGTGGCGATTTTCCAGCCAGTTTTAGATCAACAAAATTATGTTTTTCAATCCATACAAAGTCAAAATCATATCAAAAACTACATCTTGTGTTCCCGAATATGTGGGGGCAGTTGATTCCCTTGACTCATTCTGAATTTATGGGCTCATTGAATGATCCCTGCCTTCGATGAATTCTAGTTCGAGTGGGCATGGCAGCATCCCGAGCTCAGCCGGCGTTTGCGCCATGTGCCAAAAAAGAAGAGTCGCGAAAAGCGATTCGAATACTGCCTGCTTGTGCTATCGGAGATGTTGCGGGTGGGCCCATGGTGCCGACTCCCTCTCACATTGCGCTGGCTCGACGACAATTTTGGACAGCGTTACGCCACTCACGTGCGGCCTCCCATGCACATGCCCGTCACCTTTGGTAAGGTCGCCTCCAAAAAAAACGGTAAGAAGAAGAAAACTCTTCCAACAGATGCTGACTCCTCTAATGCTATTGAAGAGTCGGTCGCACAGCAACTTTGTCAAGCTATATGCGGCTTGTGCGGGAAGGCTGTACAGGAAAAGGAATCCATTGCGTGCGTGAAAGCCAACTGCGGGTTAGAGGCACATTTAATGTGCCTGGCTGCTCGTTTCGTTGAGGCTGGGGCTATATTACCTGTTGAGGGAATTTGCCCTTTCTGCGACACTTGCGTCCTCTGGGGTGACCTCATCAGAAAGAAGATCGGATGCAACATGCATCTCAATGAGGATGAAGATGAACCATGTAATTGTGATGACTAGCAGGCGGCTTCTTTTTTACTCCATCGCTACAATTGGCGCTCGTCATCAGAGTAGGATGGGGGTAATTGTAATAGTCAAGAATTTTAATTTTTCACCGCGGCTTAAACTGTCCTAATACTTTCTTGGTTTTGATGAGTGTCTTGGTATGACTAGTATAAAAATATCCTGTATTGGTACGTATACTCACCGGGGATCACAACTGCATAGGTCGATTTCCTCCGTCGCAGCCGCACTCATTGACAATATACGTAATATTGAGACATCAAATCTGAGCAGTTGTGATGCCTAGTGAGTGTATGTACACCTCGGAATAATGTCACGCTACCTGTAAATGCAGAATTAGTAGATGTTTCGCAGCGAGTGTGCGTGATACAAATAAGAATTTGGATGTGAGCGAAGAATCCAAGTTGACAAGTCTCAGGCATATACTTACATCTGGATCCTGAAAGCGAATATAATCAGCGCATAGGACTGTGGACGAATGATTTTAGGATCCATTTTAATGGCCTCTTAAGATGAAGCCAAGAGTGGTAAATATGAGGCCTAGGGTATAATCGACACATTAGTCCACAAATTTTCTTCTAATGCATATGAGTTTGAACCTTCTCTCCAATTTTGGGAATCCGCAATTTAGGAGAAAGGAGGGGGGGGGTGGCAGTGCTTTTTTGCTAGACAAAATACTAACGCCGAAAGTAAGAGAGGTCGGTAAATGTAACCTCAAAATTGAAAAAAAATAGCCTCTTGAAGTCTTAATCCCTCATTGGTTATGAGATAGACGTCCCTTTGTTCATTTTCAAAATGATCAGGGAATGATTCCCAATCAGTTCTGTAATCATGTTATTTTATCTGGTTGAAGGAAATTGTAATATTTCAGAAATGCTGAAATGTGAGCGTTTAATCAGTTACCGACCCCCTTGCTTCTGGCGACAAAATGGGAAGTCATCGCCGCATGCAAGCAGCAAACCTTTTTTTCTCGAGAAACTCGTAGTGAGATACTTTCCTCCAATATCGGCAGAAATCATCATCCCAGAATGTTTTAGTCTCAAAAAATTGTGACAAAATGACCCAAATTATCTCAATAATATATTCCCCTGAAACGAGCTAGAAAAGGACCGAACAACCTCGATTAAATTCTTGGCCTAAAAATTGTAGTTTCTTACGTGAAAATTTGTGATTTCTACGGTATAACTAGTGAAGAAAATGTCACTAATTCAACCGTTGCTTGCTATATTTCGAGTCAACTTGCGCCCGAACTGAGGGAACTGAATTTTTGTTCTCAATTTTCAAAACAGGGTTGCGTAATTAATCAGTGGCCCCAATGTCAAACGAGCAAGCGTTAAAATATCCTATGGGGTGACTCATATCTCACTTGCTGTATAATTCAAGAGCTATATTTACCTCATTGAACAAGAACTTTTTGATAAAAAGTCTTACGATCTGGCGCATCCTAGAGCTATGTCATAGAAGTTCAATAATGGCAGAGCACTGTTGATGAAGGGGTGTAGGACAATATAACTTTGAATCTAGTACTCAATCAAGTAGGGACTAGCTACGGTTTTAGAGTATCATATCTCACAAATGTGATGAGCTTGAACTCGTTGTCATATTTCTGTTCTTTCTATGATTCTACCTGGCGCCTCTCTTCATTCTCCAGTGCAAGTAATTAAACAGTGTCTGGCATTACGCAGGAATGGATTCTTGTCGACATCAATTCATGTTAGTACGGGAGCTGGCGACGAAAGGTGTGCCTCTTTTCATGGAACCTAGAGCCACTTTTACTTAGTCATACCAGATTTTCTGATTACGAAACCGGACGGTATCCAGTTCTGGTCCGGCGCTTTTGATTTTTTTTTCTTTATTGGGAAATATTTTTCTCCAACTCGTATGCCTTATTTCATAAAATCTAAAATCAATTTCAATCGATGAGTAAGGATTTTAGATTGACGAAATGCTTGGCAGCACGTTGCCGATTGGGGCTTTGACCGTCATTTTCCATTTCAACAATAATTTTATTTATGCAACTCCGTGCGTAAAGTTGTGCGGAAAGTAAACTTTCGATGCCTGATACCCGTGCGGAAAGTAATGTGGAAAGTCTACCGCACAATTGAAAATGCGCAGAGTGCGGTAAAGTCATTACCGCACGGCTCAGCGTGCGGTAATGAAATTTTCGGGCCATGTTCGTCCTCATTTCCGTGCGGTAATTTCATTATTTCACGTTCCATCGAACTTGACTTTACTGCACATTCCGTGGATTGTCACTATTTGACGATCTATTGTGACTTATATGGGTGATTCTCTCAAATTGTTGTGATAATTCTCTTTGTGAAATTTGCGGGTCAAAGATGCCCATTAGGTCAAATTTGTGGCATTTTAGAATTCGATTTCCTGAATCCTCCGATCATTTTTGCATCGGGAGAATGGCCGAAGTTGGTATTTTGTGATAATAGGTAATATATTTGAGCCGAATGGAGCTGCTATCAGTCGAGAGGTCGACTTCAAAT
>JAPYYZ010011687.1:0-11579 GCA_030522705.1 Eretmocerus eremicus | reverse complement strand
GCTACGATGAGATGTGGCTAGAACGGGGTTCCGAGTCGAACTGTGAGTCTAGAAGCCCTCGTCTAGAAATGATTCTACCTCCGATACGTACGTGACGAGGGCTTGCGTTTAACTGTGACTCTAGAAGCGCCGACTGAGGCTTTTCCCGACTATTTATACTGTTTCCGAGGGTAGAAGTTCTTTGTTGGCTGCGGCGTCAGAAAGATGCGTTGCGGCGCCAGAAAGACGCGTTGCGTCTAGGTTTCTGATTGGCTCTGCCTTATATGGTGTTGCAGCTGCATCGTAGAGCGCACTGTTGTTAGACCTCGAGGCCTCTGGAATGTACCCTGCATACTAGGGTAGAGTTTAATTATATCTTGCGTTGGCTCGAGACTTGCAGCTGCGCCGCGCCAGAAATCTCCATGCATTTATATATCCCCGGCTTAGAGCTAGGCCGGTCCCCTGACACTGAGAACGCTTCACGACCCAAGGGTTGCCCATTACCTGAATGAGTGAGTGCATGCCTTCATTGTTTATCTACGATGAGATCTAAAGCTTTCCCTTTTGTGCCGATCTCACTAGTAGTGTCGCACCCAGTAAATGCATGTAATGCAGGCAACACATCACATAAATCTTTTGTGAGACGATCAGCCGCAATATGACATGCAAGAGTCCTAGGCTTCTGATTGGTAATACAAAACCACAAAGCTGAACAGCCCTTTGACTTCAATAAGGTCCAAAAATGAATGGCTAGGATAAAAATGTCGGTGTTTACACTGTGTAAAATTATTTCGGAGTTTGGTTTCATATCATGGAGTGCATGTACAAATATTCGAGTATCTGCCTCTAGGTGGTTACTCGTCAGTTCAGGTATGTAAAACATGCTTTCACCCTGGATTTTGTAGCATTTTGTCACATCATCGAATCCACCAGAAATGTATAGTTCTTGATCAGGTCGCAATTTGACAAATTTGAAGGAGTTGAGACACAGGAATTTTACCATTTCTAACTTATTCTTTGGGTTAGTAATCAAATTATTCAAGTCTTTGGGGATTCTCGTCTTAGAGTTTTCAATAATCATATCGCCTGTTTTCAAACCTTTGGATCTCAATGTACTTTTTACATTCTTCATTCCGAGTTCATCATATCTATTGAACACAAGATGGATTTGAGATACAGCTGTTTGTTGAAAATATGAAACGATATGTGCAAAAAATGCAGTCCCAAAATCGTGACAAGTTTTGAATTTTGTTAGTTGCAAAGTATGAACCAGTACCATTCCGTCAAACATATGAACTCTCTCACTAGCTTGGGAGAATGATGTGCAGAATGGTCAGTTACATTTGGTTTGTTTCTCCAGCTGTTCCATGAGATTTGGTTTGACCGCTTTCTTATGAAGTCCGTTACCATTAGCTAGAGCTTTAGGATAACCTAGTATTTCGTGAGTGTCTAAAACGTGTAGACTATAGTTTCTTTGAATAGCTAGCATTAAAATTTGTTGAATTTCTAGTATTTCCATGGCATTCATCAATTTGACGGCAATTTTGGTCAGTTTTGATTTATCAACACAATTGAAGTTTTTCAGGATAACTTTGGGAATTCTATCGAAGATACCCTTTTCGCTTTTTATGAAACGTTCCTTTATGAAATTTTGTAGTAGCTCTTCTCCAGTCTCTCGCAAAGACAATGAAAATGCAGTTGTCTCGGAACTAGCACATTTACCTTTGTAAATATTGTGTAAATTCTTATGACCCTCACTCACATCGAACACCTTTCTTGAACGTAGAGTATCGATTATTTTCGTGACATCCTCAGCATCTTTGTTAATTTTACTGTCACCTCAATCTTTGTGACTACATGGATTTATACTAGATTTATCGTTTTCCATATCGCAAAACGAGAGTAATGACTCGTAGATACCACGTTTGACCGGCCACAACGTTACCCATTTCTGGATTGACATTCCATCTTGAGCTAACCCTACGAGTCCCCCGCTTACGGCTGACGATCTATTCTGGGATTGCTCTAGGGCGAGATCATGACCCTCGCCATTAAATGCACCTAACCTCTTTTTTACAGAAAACATGCCACTCTCCATATCTGATTTGACTGGCTCTGGCATTCTTAAAACATCGTGAAGGTATAAAGAGACTCCCCTCGAAAAGAGAGGGTGATTTAAGGAAAAGAAATAAGGCAACATATGCCTTGTGGATGAGAGATGTGATTCAAATTTACCCTCTCTGTCAGCCTGTATTGAATCTAAGAGAATTTCTACCATTCCACAATAGCGATTGAAAATCTAAAGTTTTCATCATTCTTGCATCTCGTTTCTAAAAACTCACCGAAATGTTCCTGGAAACTTGCTAACTCTGTACTCAACACCTGAGCTATTCCACGAGCTTTAGTGGAATATCTATCAACGATGCATTCACGGAACTTGATCATATTTGCAGATGAAATGATACTTTGGACTTCTGAGCTGGAATGATTGAAGTATTCAAAGATTTGAAGAACTCTTATACTTTCATATATCAGTTTATGTGCCCTCACACCTCTATTGTAGTGCAATCCATTGAAAATAGCTTGCCTAGTATTTTCACCGTAAATATCAAGGTTGATCAAAATACTCCCTATCCCACATCCATTACAGAATTGACCGAGGCAAACCATATGATTCTTTTGCAAATGAAATGTTCTAATGCTGTATGACATTTTTGGGAGAGGTTTGCTTGGTTGTAAGTCGATCAAATGAAGAATCAAATAAATGGCCATGTCGGCTGTCAACACGCTGTATTCCCCCCATTTTTTGTATTGATTTCTTCAAAAATTTTCTTCGCCGTATAAACGGCATCATGAGAAGTGGGTGCATGTGGAACAACAGGGTGAAATCCTAGATTGGATAACGGATTATTCTCCTCACTGAGCATTTGGTGGAATCCCGACCAATTCGGCATGATAAAATCATCATCTCGACATATATTACCATTTTTGCCAACATTCAAGCCACTCCCAACCCATAGTAATTTGGAACGATGATCAGGGTCACGCTTGAATACATCAATGCTCTTATGACAAGAACTCTTGGGTTTTTTTGTTCGTGATCACAATGTGCTCTAACGGGCGACACTTGAAAGAGTCAATACTCACATCTTTCACACTGTCTTTTGGTATGAAATGAAGTGTATTGTTCGACTGGGCAGACTTTTCCTGAATTATGAGCATTGTTGTAATATGAACCGAACCTTTACCACTCAGCGCGTCAAGCGGAAAATCTTTATTATCCATAACTCCATCTTTAAACAATGATGGATCGAACACGATATTAGTGGGATTTTTCACTCACATTCTGATCAAATACAATTCTCTTCAGCATGAATGTATCGAATGTGCGCAAGTCTTCATGAGATATGGAGTGTCCGAGTTTGAAGAGCAGATTGATGATATGTTTCGATCTCGTAAGGTGTTGAAAACTCTGCGCAACAGTGATTTGCTTAGCCGTGTTTGTCCATTCATGGTAAAACAAATATCCAGGAAAATTGATTTCGCCCGTAACATTTTGGCATCTCTGTCGAACAACAAATTCTTGGAAGTTAATATTTTCTCGCAAAAGTAGTACCACGTTGGTGGTAGTTCCAACTTGCTCAAATATTTCTCAATCACGTTACTATCACATACATAATTTTTCAAATCAATTTCCATTGACTTCATTTCATTTTTGAGTTTGTGAGCGAGGTTTCGGATATTACGATTAGCATCACTCAACTGTCTCAACTTTTCTAATAATCTTCCGAAAGAAACGTCAGTAACAACAACTAATTGCGACTTCCTTCTATCATTTGGATACGGAAAGAAAACATTCTGTCCTAACTTGTTGATCAAAAAAGTTTCCACCGTCCTGTTATCAATGACGAATTTGTCCACGATATGATTGTTCACACTTTTGGTCAGGTAGCTTATTCCAAAAGCATTGTTTGTAGAATCCAGCTCGAGCGACAAAGTTTGGAAAGCTGTTTCGATAACTCCCTCCGGAGCTGTCGTTGATGGTCTGCCTTTTCCTTGTGGAGATTTCTTGGAATGTATAAGTATTTGCCCATACAATTTTTATGATGATGAATTTCCTTCGCTATCACATTCTGTACGTTCGAGCAAGAACTGATTTTTTCGAAAACCACATCCAATTTGAACCGAGAAAGTAATAGAAGTCTTTCGGCAACAGCAGAATCAGACAACACTGAAGTTTTCCGTTCTTGACCCTTGGTTTTCTGCCCACAAATTAGACATAGTTCGATTCCATGACTCACGGGTCCTCTCGACGATCAATCTAGCGCCACTGATGTAGATGATTCTCCGATCTCCGGATCAAAGACAGTCCCGAGAGCACAAGTTGTATTTTCTCGCGTGGGCTCATTTTTCTGGAGCTCTCTCTTACCCTCTTCGAGCAATTTTTTCTTCACTCACATAACTTGCAAAACACTCACAGTGCCACAAGAACTCTTGCGATTGTGAACAAGGATCGTAAAGAAAATGGAATCGTTCTTCCACTCTGTCTCTGTGACGGCGAGCAGCACCTCTCACAGTAAAGTAAGACTCCGGCTTTGGGATCTGCACTATGTGATCCAAACCCTCGTACATAATACAAAAATTAACACCATCTTGAATTTTCCTCTTCTGAGGCACAATCGGAAGAGACATCACCATCACAGAATTCGCTAAACACTGCGAGACTGCATGTTCGTACGACACAAAGGTGCAACCAGCAGCTTGACAAAACACAATCGGAAGAACACGCTCCGACAGGTCAGGTGTCGTCCGCTAAGCTTATCGCGCGGCAAAGCGCGCGAATTATCAAAAAGCGAGAAGTGATGGTCGGGGTCAAGATTATCCATAATTTGACAGTATCTACAATCTCATCAACTAACAAATTGTAATTATTATGAACATTAATTTCTGACTCAACGATACCTTCACTTAGCGCTGAGAATCGCAAAATTTGCGTTTTTTTCAATTCTGCAAGGCTCATGAATTCAAAACGATGGGTGTAAGGGAAAAATGACATGAGACCTTTTTTGCTCAAAATGAGCCAATTTACATAAAAGAATCATTTTTGATCAGATTTTGTTAATTTTCGTCTGGCAACATGCATCCTTGTGATCGAAAGGGTCTTACGAAGAAGATGCCGCAAGAAAATTGCATCTGAATGTCAACGTGGATGCGTAATTTGCCCGACAATGGAGTGGTCTCCGTGACTCCCGCGGTTTCAGGGCATGTTACGGGCGCGCGCACGCCCTACGAACAATTGAGAAAAAATGAGGTTTGGGCCCGGAATCATCGCCTTCTGCTTGGGGATCTTGTTGACAACATTTGAATAGAGGGATTCCCATTGCTAGCATATGGATTTCGCAATTCGTTGATACTTTTATTTAGCGCTGAAAATCGCGAAATTTGCGTTTTTTCGATTAAGCAAGGCTCATAACTCCGAAACGATGGGTTTTAGGAAAAAATGACAGGAGACCTTTTTTGTTCAGAATAAGTCAATTCACCTAGCAAATATAGCTTTGACCCGATATTGTTAGATTCCGGCTTCTGTTTAAACAAAGTCGATTCAAACAAATTGTCACACCAATTCCACCCGGCAACATGGATTCCCATGATCAGGAGGGTCTCCCAAAGGGGATCCCGCAGAAAAATTCCATCTGAATATTTTCCCATACGATGGCGGCACCTCGAGCCCGACTATTCTCAAACCTGAAAAAGCGCTGAGCACTGTTCAAGGATTTTATCAGTTTGTTCAGGATGAATATATCGAGCTCGAGAATGAACTTGATGTATCTATTCGACCTCATAGTTAGAGTATTCATTTTCCATTCCTTCTCGAGGCGCTGTACAGACGCCAAAATATTAATGAGAACGCTTTGATGACAGCGCTGGACTAACCTATGTAGGGGCCTGAGGCAAATTTCCGTGGGGGGCCCGTCGATTTCATTTGCTCATCTTTCCGTTTCGATCAACTGGAGTATCCTGAGGAAATTCTTGCAATGCGAATGTCTATCTGAACGAGTGACTATTGGTGGAATGCTCGATCCATCCCCTAATACTGAAATATTGCACCATCTATCTTATAAACTAGATGAGAGTCCCAGTAAACTTGACGAAAACTCAGTGATATGGCTTTTTAGAACGTCCCGATTTCCATTTAATCTTGAATGGGTGAGATAATCATCACCTTCACTTCAAACAGCGATAACTTGGACCTCTCTAGTCAGCGGATAATTTGATGAGGAGGATATAAAACACGCTACTAAGAGAGATTAGCAGAATGCTTTCTCAAAGCAGTATCATGTAAAATAATCTTTCTTCTCATATAACTTCCAACGTCTCTTCTCTCTATGGCATTTCTCCCCATTCGTTTCAGAACTATCTATCTTTCATCTCATTTTTAATTCCTTTGAGACCCGTACTAAATTAGTTTGAAAGACTATTTCACGAATATCTTTTATTTTCTAATACTGATATGATTATTCATATTCCAAATCCAATCACTGAGGTTCTCTAGAAATCTGGATAAAGCGCAAGAATCTATCAATTTCCCAAATAGCAATTGTAGGAGTGGTACATAATGAAGAATGAATGAGTTAAAGAGTGATGTAAATTGAGACGCTAAATTCCGAGCTCAGTATCCACCAATGTAAAAAATTCCCAGTACCAGATATGTGGTTGAGATTTGAGAGGGAACCATGCAATCGATTCAGAATATCAAAATACGTCATAATTATCTTCTTCATATTTTTCAATCCTGATCCATAAGAAATATCACACTTTTACACACAAAAAATATCATACTCGCATGATTAAAAATTCACAAATACGAATGTATTCAATATTCAGGGCTCAGAAGAGACTCAGCTCTCAATTTGATCATTCTCTATGACTCCTCGAAATTTCAAGAGGATCGGCCGTACCGTTTAGGAGTTTTGGTGTACGAAAGAAACCATCCTTATCCAAATATCCATTAAAAACAACAATATAAATCAACCCGATGAAGCGTCATTGGTGAGATGTATGACGTACAGTTCATAGGTCTTGGCGGGAGGAACGAGAAGAGCTTTGTTTCATACTCCTAATAGATGTTATGCACGAGAAATCCCAGATAGAAACCTCCATTCACCAAAAATTTTTTTTTCACACATTGCTCAATTGATATTTGAACCCCATTTTCCTCTTCGAGTATACCTCTCATCCATTTTCAACAAACCTCTTCTTATTCCTCTCGCCAACATCTATCCACTGTATGTTATACATTTCACACCCCATCCTCCATCAAATTGTATTATTGTTTCCTTTCCACCCTTTCCTCCGTGTCTGTATGAGTCTGTTTATACTCTTCTTTATCTGTTCTTCACCATAACTCCTGAACGGTTCGCCCAACGCTATCAAAATTTCCATCTCTCACAGAGATCACTTAATCCAGATATTAGTCAATCTTGGGTTTTCCATACGGCATCAAGTATCTTAATCTTAAAAATTTTCATATAATAAAAGTCTGATACTTCTGCTATGTCAGCATTCAAAAATACGCTGCTGAATGAGGTTAGCAAGATGCTTTCTCAAATCGGTATCATACATCATTATTTCACATTTTTTTCGAAAATGGAATTTATGTGACCAGAAATCGGTTTCGATCGAATCGAAAATCAAATAAAACGGGAATGAAACATCAACTGTGCAAGAATTTTGTTTGAAAAAGCGTATGTACTAGTTTTATGGATGGTCATTGGTAAAATCTTCAATGCTCAGTCAATACATGTAGAGAACATGAATAAGGAGTGCTTTGTTTCATTCAGCTGAGAGGTATGCTGAAAGAGGAAAATCGCATTGGAACAACAGTTTGTCGGAAATTTTGTCCTCAACCCTAATCAGAGTAAGGAGATCTATACTGATCTAGGAAACTGTTAATGAAACATCAATTTGCCGAGAGTTTCGCTTCCACCCATAGATAAATCATGCGTTGTGATTTTATGAAACATCGTTAGTGAAACGTTTGACGTATGTACATAAATTCCACATATTTCGGCTATAAGGAACAGGAATAGCTTTGTTCTATGCGGTTGAGATATACACTTGAATAGGCACATGTAATTTTATTTTCAGTCAGAAGTTAACGAGCAAACAATTGAATATGTTTTCTAATAGTTTTGGAGTGAACTGTCCCATTTTTATATAAAATCGATTTCTGATCACATAATTTCCGTTTCCGAAAACAAAAGTGGAATAATGATATATGATACCGATTTGAGGAAGCATTTTGCTAATCTCATTAAGCAGCGTATTTCGATCCTTTTTTCACTTCTCTTTGGAGTCGGGTCCATTTTGAGGATAAATTGAAGGTACTTATGCTTCGAGTTCGATGTAACGAGTTTCATCCTCGAGTTAACTTTCGGTTCCATTACCGATTGCCAGATTTGCATGTACTCGCAAGGATATACATTTCCAATCTCGTCATCATTCTATTCCGACAATATGAATCCAAGGAGGAATGGCACAAGTCTCATCTTGGAACAAATGAGTGCAAAATATTATCAAAATTGAAATATTCAAGACGCGCTGGCGAAAAAGAGGACTGACGCACGCTTTCTCGCGTCAGTCCTTTAAGATGCGCAATCTGCGATCAAGATGTGACAGTTTGAGTGCAGTTACTTCTTGTTAATAATGGTAGCCACGTAGCGTCAGTCAGCTCTGAGCTCCAAATTGCAAGAGTTCCGTGAGGTGATCACGATCTGGATGCATCTTGTTGAGAGTTCTTGTCTCAAAAGTAGGCCCAAAAATTTCACGGTGCATGTCTT
This sequence comes from Eretmocerus eremicus, assembly GCA_030522705.1. Classification (NCBI taxonomy): domain Eukaryota; kingdom Metazoa; phylum Arthropoda; class Insecta; order Hymenoptera; family Aphelinidae; genus Eretmocerus; species Eretmocerus eremicus. The sequence continues at coordinate 2,760 of JAPYYZ010011687.1, read as the reverse complement.
GAATGGATCTTGAGAGAGGTCAAACGTATCGGGATAGGGAAGGGATCAATGTAAAGACAAGGAGAGCTTTGTGACAAAGGAGAGTACCAGTGTTTCTAGATCTGTGCAGGAAGCCAAGCATGCGCAGAACGCGCGCACTCTCATTGACTGGCAGTGTTGGCGGCGACGCTCTCGTGCTCTGGACCGAGTCTCGCGAGAGCGTTGCCACCACCACCGTGAACCAATAAGAGTGCGCACGTTCTGTGCATGCAAGGCTTTCTGCACAGATGTAGAAACACTGGAGCGTACTGCTACCCGCCCTCCGTGCTGACTTTCCAGGGAAATGATGCAAAGATTCGTCATTGACTATCAAACGAAGAGCTTCTCACTCAAAGTTTGTGTTCGACAACCAACGGTACGTACTGGCATATAAGTTCTCTCCCCACTACATAACTCAAGGAAGCCACGCGAGAGGGCAGTTGCCGCCACGTGACGTATAAGTGATAGGATCAAGTTAAAGCGGAGGAACGCGATGCCACACCGCAGAGGGGAGTCGTGTCGTGTTATGACTCTGGGGGAGCGATGACGATGCACCGAGCGGTAAGCAATCCGTGTGAAACATGCACGTACAAGTTCTTGAATGCTTCCGCGTGATGGTGCTACTGATACTCCAGTGGAAAATAATATACACGCATGATTATGCTCGAGCTCGAGCTCGCGTACTCTGCGTGTCACAGCCTCCCCGTTGTTCCAGAAGGGTGACGAGTTCTGTTGAAGCCAGAAGAATAAGCATCTCTCGATCTGCAGTCAGTCTCTCAACCGTTCCGGACTCTGGAGTTCAATGGATCATAATATATGTGTACATCAGAAAATTGGAGTTCTCATATTGAATGTACAGAGTCATATCGATAGCCCACAGGAGAGAGGAGTTATCCAGAGATGTTTGCTCTAACGGAACCTTCTGAAAAAAATTTGGCAGATGGGAAATGTCTAAAATCTTCTGTCGGAGAAAGGACCTCTTTGAAAATTCCTGATTGTAGACAGAACTATTCAGAAAATTTCGATGAAAAGAGACTATCTGATAAATTACACGGCTAATGAGTTGAAACACCTCCCAAACGCCTCTCTCTACTTGGCATATCCATCTTCTCACGTACCACGCAGCGACCCGAGTGCATGATACACTCACGCTTGTCCCAAAAAAAGGACGATGACAGCGGCGGAAGAACTACGCATTACGTCCCGGTACTAAATGGCAATGAAGTGTGATTGGCACCTATGTAGAACGATCTGGGCCTTGACTATAGTAAGGCACTGTCAAATAAATCGACTGCAGCTCGTTACCTAACTGAGGCTCTAATACATTCCTTGTTGCGACAAAAATCCATCCTCAAAAAGAATAGTTTCATCGAAAGCCGAAAAGATTCCAGTCCCACCCGTGAAAACACTCCTGACCTCGAATATAAAGGGTATATGAGGTTAGTCCCGTAGTGTATCGACACAGTCGCTTCCCTCCAGTTTCATCCGAGTTCCCTCCCGAGAAGGATCGCTCTGTTAGAATCAGTCTTCCAAAAATATCCAAGATTCAATCCACATGCGAGTGCGGGTTTCAAACTCATAAAATCCTCTATCGAGGAAAGCGTGTGAATGTAACCATCGAAGAGCTGAATTGAAGGATATCCAAGAGACACACGAGAAGAAATAGTTCTATTCGATCCCATAATCGGAATATTGAGGTGAGTTATAGTTATGAGATAGATGGTCACTTTGGAGAATTTCTGACAGTAAAATCCTGAGACGAGGTCTATTCGGAATCATTCAACTTGTTTTGCCGAATTCGATAGCACTCATTGAGGCTACACTCTTCGAGCTTGAATCGTCCTCTTCTGTGAATCAATGGTATTTAGTTTGTGAATCGACATTGGGAGGCTCATTATATATTTCCTTATCAACCCCAAATTTGAGGCCAATTTATAATGGAATATCGATCACAATTTGCCCGTCCTGATGTTAATCAATGGAAAAATGCATCTGACTGACATCGTGAGAAAAATTGCCTGGACCCAGGATCGAGCTGGAAACCCGAGCCCTGGATAGCTCATCTAAGATCAACCCCCCCCCCCCTCCCTCACAAATATGTCAACAGGGAATCCTGACAAAAACCTTATGCACAAGGGTTGGAGGCATGTATCAAAACAGTTATGAGAGAGCACAGCCATTTGAGTTGATCTCAAAAGCAGTTGTAGTCATCAATCTATGATCAAGATCCATTCGAAAATAAGTTGTACAACTACTGCAGCCATTGATTGCATACTCATCGATGCTTCTTGATTCTTGATCAAATATCAAACATCTCATCAAACGAGAGGTCATTTCTTTCAAGGGGAATCGATTGATAGTTGATATTCAACTCTGGAGAGATTACTCAATCATTAATGGATCTCAAAGATCTTAACATGCATCACTTTTCAATCATTGGCACTTGTTCAGCAACTATTTTGAATATGAATCATGAAGGTTAGTTGGAAAAGAAAATCTTTGATAAAATCTGATATATGGGCATTTCCACCGAACTGTGAAACTTTAAGGTGTCTGAGGATAGCGCGATTCCTGTTCCCTCGTAACTGAATGTTGGGGCTCACATACATCCTTTCAAGCATCAGAATGAAGTACAAAACTTTCATACGTGGTTCCATGAGATTCCTCAAGTTTTACGCTTGTTTAAATGTGCTGAAATGACAAAATCGCGGTGGAAACTGTGTGAACTCTCTTGACTCTTAT
>JAPYYZ010011686.1:0-10195 GCA_030522705.1 Eretmocerus eremicus | reverse complement strand
TAGTAACCTCGAATTGCTGTATAAGACTGAAGTGCAGTCCAGCAATAGGGATTCAATTAGTTATTTATAGTTTACTCGATGAGGGGTGACTCTCACTTGAAAGTTTCAAGAATTTGAATATTTTAGATATGTAGTTTATTTCGATACAAGGGCGTAAAATTCTTTCGCACGTGTATCAAACTCTATATTTTGATAAGCTGTGAGTAAACGTTGAGGAAATGTGCGCAAAGTTAACTTTCACGCAGAGAATAGAAAAGGTATTTTTTTAGTGAGTATACAAATCGTCATAAATCTCCAGAACAACTTGACCGATTGATCTGAGATTCCGGAAAATGCTTTGTGACGTCGGTATCTGGGAAAACTTATATTTACTTCATAATGACGCAGAACGAACGATTTTTCAGAGGAAAAGATTACATTTCCAACTCACAATCAGTATCCACAAGTTGATAAAAATGAGTATACTTCCTTTAGGGGTTTTAACCCTTCGTTCATCCCTGAGTCATTGTAATCAACTAATATTTCCTGTGCTAATTTTCGATTCTAAATAACTAATCCAGATTCAAGTAGCAGCGGACACCTCAAAACAACTCTTTCTTTTTATCAACAAAATTATTCAAATAATGATCAACAATGATGAATGCGCAATAAAAAGAGAGGTTCTGGCATCATATAATATGCATGATGTGACAATAAAACCTCAGTTGGAAATAGATAGAATTAGTTTTTTAAGAAATTCTGCAAATTATCGATGTTCTAAGTGTATGTCACCTTCTAATACATGAAGATGAGGTTTCTGTTGGAGTGATCATTTTCTTTGCGGTCTGAGAATTTATGACAGAAATCTTCGTTCAAATCAAATGGCTTCCAAAGGATCGAATCTTGTCTGCCTTGTCGTGAAAAGTGCCCATACAGATATACTTATATTTACGACGTTGATTTTTAGCGCGAATAGCTAACTCTGCAGAGATTGGGTAAAACGAGTCACGAGAACGTCGCTCGTCGCCTTCCCAGAACTTATTCATTTTTTAGGACCACGCGCGATATTGATTTTCACCACGACCCGCAGGACGCAACCAAAGTGATTTCTTCACCACTCAACTTTGTTTTACTCCCATCATGTCCAACTCTGGAGAGTTTGAGCTATTCAGAGTTTTTGTGATGAGCCAGGCTACTCGTGGATCAGCAATATCTCTGGAGTTCGGTATGCAGTCACGCAACAAAGTTGCCTTGCAAACTTGATGCACAAAGCCTGTCTGATCTCGAAAAGGATGTATGGAGGGTTCCCGACAAGAGTGAGACAAGTCCATTTTTTTGAGAGATGATTGTGGATTTTATCGGTTTATCCTGCCATTCATCTTGCTCACGTAGTGAGCGAAGTTTTGACTGTGTCCTAACTACAGTCCTTTTCAAGCTAAAATATTAATGATCGTTGACACACTATTCATTACACTGCATGTAAAGAGGATACAATAACAATATTCTACCTTCAGTAAAATGACAATTCACATCACGTAAAGAATCACATAGGAGCACATAGAGTTTTACCAAGAAGTCCTTGGAGTCAAGAAATAGATCGATAATTGTATATTCATAGAAAACGAGGAGGAGGTGATGAAATATTATTCAAGTAAATCCATTTTTTTGAAATTCTTCGGAGCCGTGATCTGTTTGCTTCAAATCTCTTCCAAAATCTATTGTCGCGAATTTTTTCAACTAAAAGTATTCCCCTCAGCACCATAAATTTCATGTAATTTGTCAAACTTGAATAGAATATCATTAGCATTAGAAAATGTTTCAAAAGTGGACCCACGTCACTTTGATTGGGAACCCTCCATATATCATACCAAAATCCACGCTACTCTGGAAACCATCCCCAAAACGGTCCACCAAAAGAATCGTCACCCAGCGAAGTGAAACTTGAAAAATCATTGATCACCAACCCTCTCCTTCAACTGAAACAGCGTCCGAACAACTGACCTTGGTAGCGAAGAGCGCGCCCACGGCCGGGGTGGCGAACGTGTTGAACACTGCCCCGCCGACGACGGTCCCAATGCCGAGGTCCGACTCGGTGAGGAAGGTCCCCACGACGTTGACAAACAGCTCGGGGAAGCAGGAGGCGGTCGCGAGGAAGGTCGCCCCCGCGACGTCGGCGCTTATCCTCAGGTCGGCGCAGATGCAGTCGAGCGCCGGCAGCAGGTAGTCGTTGCACACGTAGGCCGTCAGCAGGAAGCAGTAGAGGCCGACGAGAACGTGGACGGCTAAGGCGCCGCGCCTCCGCTGATCGGCGCTGAACGGCTCCGGGAAGTCGTCCAGAGAGTGAGCCGAGCAGTTTTCCTCGAGACCGGATCTGGACGATGGGTCGTGGTCGGGGGCCGAGTTGGGCTCCTGGTCGAGCTGCTTCCTCGTCGGCTGGTCCTGGTCCGGGTTGGCGCGGCTCGCGTTCTCCGCTGCCTCGATCGTACGCGCGTCTGTCGAGCATAAGAATATCGCACTCTTTAGAGGGGTTACTCACCAGGAGGGTGTCCGACCTTTGAGTCACGGAAATTTGGGAATCGGCTACTTTTAGTGATAAGAGATATGTATGATTTCACTGCTCTGGGCTTCTTATCCGCGCGGTCGTTGGCAAGAATCGACTCGCGTTGCGAAAACCTGCCTAAATTTGTTCCGCTGTGAACTTCCTCATGAAATTTCACAAGAATCCCCCATGACTATCTGCATTTAATATCCCTCTACAAGTTTGGAAATCGGACCATAATTGTAAAATTGCCTCACGCACAGGCCAAAGATTGGAAAAAGGTTGGAAAATTCAGAAAAGTTATCGTTTTGTCCTGCTTCCCGAAGAATAATTTTGAAAAATTTCATCCAGGTCATACTACATAATTCCAAATATCCAACAATGATGGTAAACATCTTCAGAGCATTTCATCCAGTAGTTCCGGACTATCAGCGAGTTACAAATAAGATTGTAAGTTTCAATCGCGGCGCAGCGTGAATATACCATGAATGTACGCTATACCTATATCGAGGTAACGCTGATTGAGATTTGCCTAGGGAAAACACATCTTTTGCGATCCCGCCCCTTGCAATTCTCTAAAAATTCCATTTTTCAGCCCACTCTGATTGTTTAAGAAAAATATTTTTTTTTCTTGAAAATGATTATGAAATAGCTGGGTTTTACAAGGTACATTGTCACGCGTTAAATCTTTCAATGTGGCCCTGCGCGGCTAAGTCACGTGACTTTTCGAACTTCCGCCCTGCCACGATCTCTTACATTCAATTCGCCGCTGGAGCTGGACTCCGCATTCACGACCACCCGCCGGCCGCTCGAGCAATGAACGCGCTTCCTGATTTATAGAGGAAGTTTACGAAGTTAAGATAGTATTGTCTTCACGCGGTGTTCTCTATTCTCGTTGCACCTACGCTCCCAGATGCACCATCTGAATTCAAACACTAATACTGATATAATCTGTACGAAAGTGTCGTGCAAATTTGCTCACATTACATGTCCAACATGCTATGAACTCCGTTTTCAATCTCGAGGAGATTTCCTAAGTGGCACGAATTGACGATGTTGAGAAATGTGACCTCTCACGAGCGAGTGGGCATTGACGGCGTCTGAGCTTGGGAATAAATGGACCCAAGCTCAACATGGCGTGATACTTCCTGATCTCGGGATATTACAATAGTGGTCGGAGAAAATGTGTCTTTTGTATGTTGGGCAAGGAAATCCATACTCCTGTGTAATTAGCCATCGTACTGCAATGGTATCCTCGCGTGAACATATTTTTGAGATCCTCGAGTTTGCTCGCGATCACACAAGATTACACTCGCAAAACAAGTATCAATCTCGTACATCATGGAGGTCGACCAAACTTTGAGAACTTGCCCGTTTTGGTCAAACATCAGCGCTTCTCTAAGGGTTTCGCCCCAGAAGCTTTTTCTTTCGGGACATAGCTACCTTTTATATTTTTTTCTATCAATTCCGATTTATACAGATAGACAATACGACGTATACGATCTCCCCAGTATGTTTGGAATACCTTCATTTTTCACCGCAACAAGAAGATTTCCAAATTTTTATAGAGATCTGTGACCCACACATTTGATGCTCCTCTTATCAGTAGCATCAGAAAGGCAATACACATCGACTTGGATTGTCGTTTGTCCTTTTAAAGCGGCCTTGAAGGAGTATTGCCACTTATTTGGAATTAATGTTGAAGTAAGTGTAACATTGAGGAAGGAATCGTCTCTGATTTCGGGATGAGTCAAAAATAGTTATGGACGATGTCAGGAGAGCAGTTTTTCAACGAGGCCAACTTGCTTATCGCTGCGTTTTTTCCCTTGTGCTCTATGAAGCGCCGGTTCTTGATGAAGTCGAAGATGTATCCAAGCCCAATGACTCTTTCTCTCTCATATTCAAGACTGCAAAATCGTGCCAAGACATCAAAGTAGAGTGAACTTGGTTATAACGATCGGTTATGATGAGCTTTCGGCTATAACAAGCTTTCAAAGATTCGCTTGGTCTCCGCGCTAAGTCAATGGAAACAGCCTTGACTATATCGACTTTGGTTGTAATGAGATCTCGGCTATAAAGAGCAGAAAATCGGTCAAAATTGATATTTCTACAGCGCGCAAACGGAATTTTAATATTACACTACAGGCGATTCGAGCCGTCGACAGCGTATGTAAAAATGAGGCGTACAAGCCTTGTATGAAATTTTTTGACATTCATTGCAAGATGTTGGTCCCTCCCCCCCCCCCGCTCCAATCACGGCTGTTCTCCGCACGTGCTGCTGTCGCTCAGATTTTTATATATTTCGATAAGTTTACTTTCGGCAGCAAGAGTTTTAATAGTAATATACTGTTGATCTCCAAATATCTTTCTGACTTTTACCCGGATTCCCTGAGATTCCAGACCTTTCACAAATGGAAGGTCTGGAATCTCAGTCTTTGGACTTTCAGGCTTTCTAGAGATTTCAGAATTTTTGGCCACCTTGAAATTGGAACCAAACCTCGAGAGTGACCGGAAAAAGTCTCGTAAATGTTGTTGAATTGATCTTCATCATTTCAGGATAAAATGAATATCCTTCTACGTCATCTATGAAATTCTGCAATCCTAATCCCACCTCGGATATATAATGAGCATCGACTATGACGATCAATTCTCTCTGGTCGCCTGAAGCTCCTTATAACCGAGGTTCACTGTATACATCATCTTCCAAAAACGGTGGATACAAAATCGTCTCCGTAAATCAGAAGAACCAATCAATTCATGTTGTGCGAGATTTTTCAGATGCATTCTTCATAGTAAAAGTTATGGTTGAAAATTTGAAAATTTCTACAAAAACAGGAGGTCAATTTGATTTTTTGATCTTTACACTCGCAGGAAGTAAAAATACTCCAATGTAAAGATGGTTTCGTGGAAATGATAACACGGACGGATGAAACGTAGCACCGATACGCGAGATTCGCCCAGGAAGTATTCATATTATGTTAATTTTTATTGGTCAAATTTTTTTTGCTTCAAAACTGAGCTTTTTGGAAAAATTGTTTATGAACAATCGGAGACCTACTGGAGTTGCGCCATGTAGCAGATAACATTATTCACGCATGTATCAAACGTAGAAAATTAGTTCTGCAGCCGTACGATCATTTGCCTCACAAGGCACTGCTCTGCGAATCTCTTTCCTGGGGTGTAACAAAGTTGCGCCCCCCCCCCCTCCGGCAGTAACAAAATTGACCCAACTGACGGAAGTTTTCTATCCCTGATTATCACCTTACGTTCTCGTGTACAGTCGGATGGCACTTATTTCCCAAACTTTTCTGATCGTTACGGGCGCCTCCTAAATCTCTTTCATAAGCCGAAAAAGTAATATAGAAATTTTTTTGGAATTTTCTAGAGGTTTCCTTGTATTGCCCCAGAGGCACCCTGTTTTTCATTCATATAACATGGAATAATCCGTCTGAAATAAGGCAGTGAGTATTAGGGAGCGTTACGATTCAGATAAAGTACTAAAATATCCGGAAATGTCATTTCTCATGCAAAATTTCACGCTGAATCCGAATCCAACCCCAGATTTGCTATAAATTGCGCCCCAAGTGCTCTGAAGAGCAATTTTCAATCATTTCAAGTACTTGCTATAATTGCTAATTACGTCACTTGCGCATCAATTTTGGGGGTTTATTACCTAGCGCAAATGGATAGCTGATGAAATTTTCTTTTAAATTACCCCTTCCAGGAGTGGATGTGGTGCGTTCACGTCGAAGTTAGAGCTATTTTGTGGAATGATAAAAAGTTAGCCAGATTTGAAGTGTTCGATGGCAGTTTGAAATATCGGTCACCGAGTCAGGTAATCATTTTTCAATCTGACATGTTTCAACTTCCTCCAAAAAGTGCCATCTTCGAAGTAAATGCACCAAATCGACTTCTATAAGTGGTCATTTGAAAAGAAACTTTATCAGCTATCCATTGCGCTAGATAATAAAACCCCAAAATTGATGCGCAAGTGAGGCAATTAGCAATTATTGCAAGTACTTGATTAATTGAAAATTGCTCTCTAGAGCACTTAGGGCGCAATTTACAGCAAATCTGGAACCGGATTCGAATTCAGCGTGAAAGTTTGCGTGAGAAATGACATTTTGGATATTTTGGTAGTTTATTTGGCTCGTAACGGGTCCCCAAGACTCACTGTCCCATTTTAGATGGATTATCACATGTTATACAAATGGGAAACAAGGCGGCTGTGTCGGCACTATTAGGAACCCTTCAAAAAAATCCCAAAAAAGTTTCTAAATTACTTTTTTGGCATATGAAAAAGATTTATAGGGCGCCCGTAACGATCAGAAAAGTTTGGAAAATAATTGCCACTTTAGTGTACAGTCACAAACAACTTGTCATATAGAATATCTAATAACTCTTTCGCATTCCAGACAGAGACAATAAATCGTAATCTTCTCCATACAGATTTGAGACTTGCCTCTATAGCTCATCATCATGTGCTTATCGGTATGATCCATGATTTATGATAAAACTTGCAGCTATCTCAAAATCAAACCTAATGGTTTAGAATGCTTCCAACAATGTTTTCGTGATCTGACAATTCTCATGTATTCTTAAGGATGACCCATATAATATAGAAGTGGTTGTAATTTCACTGCGACCTCGCCTACATGAGATAATGAAGTCATGGAGCTAAACAAATGTTTGTGGTACCTACCAAACCAAAGCAAGTACATTAGAGGCTATTACGATTCACTCATCCGGCCACACAATCGTTGAGAGAGCCATTTACAATTAATTACTCTTGATTGGACTATTTTTCCCAATTCTCGTAGGTGACATATTGCGTGTTGAGAAGTTCTACTATCTCCTTGAATGAAATCATAGAAGTCAACGAGAAAACATTTGATATTGGAAATACGTTCTTGAACTAGGAAATGTATTTATCTAAGATTTGTATAGCAGTCCGGTGCAATCTATAGGTTCTGCACCGCTTGCATTGACTCACAGAATTTTTCAATTGTGCAAAGTTACGTGCAATCACTTCACGAGTGATCGGATAAGCAATTAGAGATTGGATTCAATAAGTGAATGAAGCGGAGAGGGTATGAATGAAACTTGCTCGAGCTGCAGACGATCGGATGTTAAATAGACCAGAAGTGACCTGGATTGACGCGACTATTTTTGTTTGTATCTCCTGAACATTCTGGTAATTACGTGTATTGTTTGGCACGCGATGGGAAATTTTAAAGAATGTAGCGCAGCTGCGTGTCGATCAATGAAAACGCGTGTGATGAAACGCGCGTTATCTGCGCGGTATCATGAGAATAGACAGGGGAGACGGCGGAACAAATTCAAAGGCAAGCAGAGGCGGCCGTGAGCGTGGCGCGCTCGACTTGTTGATGATTAGTCGTTGATTAGACTTTCATGGATGATCGAGCCTCAAGTATGCATATTAGTCACTCGCGGGATTATCCGCCTCTCCATTTTCTGGGGCTCGAGGAAGAATCGACCAAGAGAACGAAATCGAAATGTCATCGAGTGATTGATCAAATGGCGATGAATGATCCTCGTTGCCTGTGCGTACACAGTTGGCTCACTACTCCCTCACAAATTCATGAGCGCCGCGGCGAATCCGATTGATGCACTCGTGGGACGTACAGGCCGAACAATGATGTCGTCTCATTTTCGCAAAGGGGTGTGGCGCGTGCGCGAATTGATCGTCATGAATTTTTCTTCGAGACCTACATCATCATAATACGCTCGATCTCAATAATTAATTTGCCGTGGCTCGGGGTGCAAAGGGAAGTGTTTAGTATACTGATACGTGGACGTGAAAATTGCCTAGACATCCCGATTTCCATGGCACGGGGTGTACTTCAGTAGTATGAGTACTGCACTGGTCAGACGCTTTTACCACGAGATATTCGACGCGAGGGTCCATTGAGAACTTCCGAAACTCTGCTTGATACATAGTGTCGATTTAGTTTACTGTAATTACTAATGATCTATTCCGAATGAATCAGAGTAAACTCATAAATATGAAAGATTTCTGGTAAAATTTGGTTTGTCTGGGGACTATCATCGCAAAGGAGCTCTGGATTTTGGTTGGTACGCGAGAGGAAAATTTAAACACATTCTCAAAAATTCGAAACTTGTCAATTTTATTGTCGCTCTCGATTCCCAGACAATATGTTCTTGTGCGTATTCAAAATCAAAGGTATTTCTTCTCTATATATTTTGACCAGAAAGAATCCTGCAGCGACAAGACATTAATAAATCAACCTGCACAGTACAGAATTATGTTCCACTGTAGAAGTTGACTTTATCCCCGCCTGTACATCTTTTAAGGAACAAAAAATGAGCTAAAGACCGAAATCCCATTTTTCAAACTTTTTTGCATTTGATTTTTTCTTCTCGTAAGTAGGAAGCTCTGGAGTTTATCACTTTGGGTTTATCACCATTAGGATACGTTGCCTAGATATTCAGGTACTTGCTAGAGTCTTTTTCTCGATCCTTCGAGAAGCAGACGATAGCATATCTTGGACGTGAAAATTAAATTTCCCCTGCGTCACAAACATACGACATTTACAGCGAAGGGGTCGAATCTTTGAGAGCCCGCAAGCTTGAAACTCGATTATCGGTGTGAAATTATCGTATCAATCTGATGGCTTCACTGTGAACGACAAATATGCATATTGCCCTCTGTAGAAAAATCAACACACGCTCGAGGACCTATCGCTAATTCGTTTCGAGTTCAATTTCAACGAATCGATACTCACCCAGGTACAGGTCGAGGCTGTGCCCGTGCACTTCCGATCTCAAAAACACCAGTTGCAGAAGCAGCAGTAAAAATAGAGCGAGGGGCGCTCTCTGGGAGCGCGCCGCACGTTCCCGCATTTTTTACCAATGTCACTTTGTACCAAGCTCGTGCGAGCGTCGCGGCGAGACTGGATCTAGCGAGGTGCGACAAACGCGCCGATCGCAACTCGGATAGATAATACACTAGCCGGCGGCGGCGGTTCGGATGCACGCACCCACTGTTCCACCTGTCGTCGCGGCGCCTCGGTCAAATCTCCCACTCGTTCTGCGTTCGATCGCGCATATCAGCGCTCGATGATAAGCTAATGGTGCGCGCGCTTCGGTCCGAGCTCATCTCTTGGCCGCGTGACACCCGACAACGAGTATAACGCGCGAGCTTTGGATTTAGTGGGAAATCGCTCGATACTATCGACTGGCAGCTGCGGGTAAACTGCGCCTGGTGACCGGAGCGATGAGTCTGGCCGTCGCGAGCGATCTTCGCTTCAAATTTCGCGCCGTTTGACAATAGTCGGCTGCACTTGCACAAGTGTATGGTACTGGTATTTCAGCTCGTGAATTTCTGAGAAGGACTTTGAGAGGATTCACGGAGTTTCCAGGATATGCTTTCCATAAAGCTCTTCCAGTCAAGCTCTGAGGGAGATCCAAGAAGATTTGAAGTAGGTTCCTAAGAAGTACCTACGATGTTCTTTAGAGGGTTCTACTGGAGCTTCTTACTAGGAAACACAACGACCTTTGGGTCATGGATTTGGCTAAAACTCTGGGAATAGTCTATTTTTGGTGCCAAAAGATGAAATCCAGAGCCGCAGAGTCTAACGCTCAGGCGTTTTTGAGCTACAGCTTATGGCATTAGCATTGTAAGTATATCTATAG
>JAPYYZ010011681.1:0-12800 GCA_030522705.1 Eretmocerus eremicus | reverse complement strand
ATTTTAATAACATTGACAATTGACTATCCGTCATGATATTATAAAGATGATGCCCTGAAGAGGCCGACATTAAGGTCGGCGAAACGTTGGCTGAATAGCGGAAATAAAGCAAGGATAGTCCAGTGAACCCACGAATTTTTATTGAATCGACCCAAAATTATCGATCCGCCTGGACACGCAAAAAAATCCAATCTACAAAGAAGCAAAGATTTCTGGTCCAATAACCAAATTCGAATTTTTAGCCCTTTGTGCAGAAAAAAAGGATAATGGCAAGCACACGATGTAAACCACACGCTTAGGTGCAAGTGATCAAAGAATGTTCCTCATTTATGATCAGTAATCAAGTCTTTCATATTCTGTAATCATAACAGATTCATTGTGATGCCTTTCAATTGACTTGGTGAGAATACCTCATCAATGAGACCCCCAAATATAGCTTCAAAGGCTTTGCACTTGTGTATATTCTCTGCATTCGTTGACACTCTGACAAGACACTTGACGCTTCAATTTCTGCATGGCTTACCCGCGGAAACGCACGAGAGCGAAAGGAAAGTTTCATTTAAAGTCATTCAAGCAGCTACTTCAGCATTATTTCTCGAAACTTCCCTACATCCTTTGCAAAATCCGTCATAAAATCTGGTCAAATTTACATCTGCTCACAAGTAATAGTACGTGAATACAGGAGAAACTATTGAACAACAAAATAATGCTCCGCGTGCGATATCGAGTTTCCAAACGAAGCTCATTTCTCCAGGATATCTCGTATGCATGGCGAGTCTCGATTATTCATCGGGGTCGGCCATTCTCGGCGAGCAAATCGAGTGAAAGAGGAGAGTTTTAGAAACTCGAGCGGGCGCGGGAACAAAGCAGTCCATCGTACCCACGGAAAAAGGAGATAGCCGCGAAAAATCAAGTCCGTCCGGTGTATAACGTGTAGTCATTGAATGGAAAGCCGCTCGGCGCTGTTGGCGAGGCAAAAGTTTCTCGTCGTCTCCTGTCAAGCTCGCTTATGGAAATCGAGCCAGGAAATTCTCACACGTCGGGCACGGGCAAGTCAAAGAGGGAGATATTGCGACCCTCCGCGAGAGAGAAAGAGCCAATAGCCGAATACCGACATTGTGCGAAAAAGGAAGCCACGTCCGCGCGTTTTCGAACCGCGTAGTACACAATAACGTATAACCAGAGTGCAAAGCTCGATGCTACCCTGTTGGAGAGAGGAGCGGGGAAAAAGCAAAGACTACTGTCGCCGCAATGACAACCAGTTACGTGGGACTGCAATCTCGATATACTTGTTCGCCCATCTCGCGAATGCCGCTCCCCTCGATTTCCTCCTTCGAGAATGACCCACCGCCCGCAGCAATCGCGTATTGCGAGTCTCAAGAGGGCGGGCGAGCCGTGCGTGTCGGGGTATAACCGGTCAACCAATTGGGGGTCGTTGAGGCTACAGAAAGCAACGTGCTTGGGTACATTGATTGAAATGAGCCTCTGGTCACTTCCTAAATCTAAATGTAAAATCTTAACTTCTGGTCACGGGCCTCATTCAAAAACTATCACTGCGTGAAAAGTCCGGCAATATACTATCCGAAAAATACAACTCGATGTCATGAATCCAGGACCTTGAAACTGGCTTTCCGACCATTTTTGACTTGGTCAAGATAAAACTAATTTGTAAGTAACAATTTTTTATACAATAATCCCTACGTTCTCTCTGAATCTGATCGTGTTGTTTTGCACCACTTTTCACACGATGCGTGACAATTTTCACTCGATCCGTGTTGCAATAAACCGCGTTGCAACACGGATCGAGTTAAGTTTAAATCGATCAGATTCAGAGAGTTCCCTGAAGGTGGTTCAATCAATCGGAGAAAGACAAAAATGTCCTTGCAAGGGGAAGAAATTTTACCTGCGCTTGAATACTTCAAAACTTTAGAATGAAGCAATCAACTTTCATAAGCTTCTACATGAATTTCCTTCAAGTTGCTTTTTTGAGATCAGATCACTATGTTTGCATGTCCATCGGTTTTGTTTACAACGCAATGCGTGTATGAAAATGTACAAATAACTATATGTTATAGACAAGTCTCCCAATTTTTATTTCCGCCAATAAAACTTCTTGTTCTCGCGTCCGCTACATGTATGAATTTTTCAATTCAATTTTTATTTCATTGATAAGATGTGTAGTTGTTGAGTTCCAAGTCCTCATTATTCCCACCTCAATCTCCAGAATTGTGAAAACCTCCGCTCCAGTAACAGCTTGAAAAATCCACTGAGGTTGAGCTAAAAATAAATCTCCAGTATATCTTTCAGAAGCCTATCTCATCTAATAATTTGTTTCCATAATATTGAAAGATTCGATTCCAGTATGAGTTCCAGAACATTGTAATAGCACAATCCGAAATCCCTACTGCGCATTTCCTGATTTGCTACTGCATTTTTTATGGATTTTCACGTGCAAGCAGGTTCCCGCGAACCCAAAACGATTTTAATTAAAAAATTGGATCTGTTAGATGTGAGAGATTGTGGATCTCATCCGAATCTATAATTCACCCAATTCATCATCAAACAGAGAGCTTAAAATTTTTTCTTCATAATTTCATCAACATGAATAATGAAAAACGAGTCTATGAAACGTACTTGCTGGAATAGTTGACCAAGTGTGGTTTGACGAATTTTTCATCGTACCTATGAACAGGGCTTACGATTGCTCGCCCATGAGGAGTGTATTTTTATTGAATAAACAATTTCGAAAAAGACTGCGTCTGCGAATCAATGTCAACAGTCGAGGCGTCCGTTTCAGATCTTGTTCCAGGTAAGGAGTCAATTCCCTTCCCAGCTAATTACAGCAGTTCAAAAAAGTGCTCGTTCACTTCATCAAGGAGAAATCAACCGATGTCCCACCGGTCGAGTGAATTCCGATCCTGCGAGGGGTCGCCGAGGGCGTCCGAAAAAACGGATCTGGCGGATCAGTACTGCTTTGCTCGCAGTTCATAGCCTCGGCTTCGTGGTGAGGTATATAGCGGCGCCCGCGCCTTCCCAGTCTGCGGTCATTTGACGAGGGGTGGAGGAGTCGTTTGGCCGGCGGTCAGCTCTCGCTTTCGGTGAGAATAGGCGGCTCATAAACCACACCGCGATCGCCCGATCGATTCCTCGCTCCGTTATCTCCGCGCCCGTCGCTCTCAATGCTAGACAGGTTCCTTCGGTCGCCGGGCCTCCATCTCTCTGCCTTTACTCGTCTTACCCGAACTCATTCCCATCGAAACTTGCTTCTCGCTTGATTTTCGCACGATACGGGTTCCCGATGAAGGTGAAGTATACGCACTGGGCAGGTGAGGAATCGTAGTAGAACGCGAATATTGTAGTCGCAGTCCAATTGTAAAATCCATCGTATATATTTTGTGGGTCCCTTTATGATATTGAGTTTCTCAAGCAATCACACGTGTCAGACTAAAACTTCTCTATTTCACTTAAAATCGAACCGAGGAGGGTAACATTCTAAGATTGTCAAGACATCTCAAAATCGTCCAAAAAGGTACGCGATTGAATTCTCAAACCACGTGTTTTACACTTGGTCATTTGTTCACAATTCTTCCATTGCGATTCACCGTGGTCATTTTTTAGAGCCCTGCCCCCCCCCCCTCCTCCTCGACGAAAACCGCAGAGCTTTTCCGAAATTTACATTGCACCCTCAAATTATGGATCGACAAGCAGAAATTGTATAGTCATTGTCTTTTTGATGATCGATCTCAAGAGTCAACGTGGAAAACCCCCACGAAAGTTCCATGTGGTATTTTTGAACTTCTCGCGAGGATTCCACGGAGAATCCACGTGGAAGTTCCATGGAGATTTCCACGTGGACTCTTGAGATCGGGATCATGCATAACTACTATAGCAGTGCTTTAGACGAAAATATCCAGCTCGCGGATGATGAAACTGGAATAGAATAGCTTTTATCAACACCGGAACAAAAAAGATCCCGTCAATCATCATTCTAAGTGACATTCAGATTGAACATTGCGATTAATGACAAACACAATAACATGGCCCCTCAACACTGACACATATAAATTTACACATGAAAATTCTTTTGAACTCTGTCATTATATCAATATTAACCTGAGGGTACCACTCTAACAGCAGCAACTTGAAAGAACCGGTACTAGCAATTTTTCATCTCTAGAGCAGAGGAATGGCGGGCAAAAACAACGTAACTTTTGACTCAAGTATCCAACCTCTAGTGATTTAGCGTATTTCATCGAATCCCTCCCCTTTCAAGTGAACCTAATGATTTGTACACGTTCCCAGAATGTCAAAGGTCAAAATTTAACGCGAAATGCACCCACCCTCTGATCAGTCATCCCTTGACAGTGCGCACGTGTACAATGGCCTACCACTCGCGACTCTAGGTGATCTCGCGCAAGTCGCGGATCGTCGAGAAGCGCACACAGGCACGTATGCGTTTAACGAGACTCGGATCTTATATGCAACCGCAGCCCCCCGCGAAGACGCCATTTTGAATAATGCGGACCAATAGCGCGCCACGTCTTGGCGGGTGGATGCGGGAGCGAGCGAGAGAGACTGCCTCGCAGACTCAGCCCTTACATCGGGCGAAATGCGCGCAGCGCCTCTCCGCCTCCTTATACTCAACCCCCTTGGATCCTTGGCGCGCTGTGCCACCCCAACGCGCGCAACTCCGCTTTTGCCAGCGTTGCAGAGCGACGGGCTCTTGCCGTACTCGCGCGACACGTTCGTTTCGCTCGTCTAATCATCTCGGCGTCGTCGTCGTCGTCGCCGCGGCAGCCCTGCCAGCGCGTCGCGCGCGACTGATTCCGAGGAGCGCAGCCCGCGCAGCTCGGCTTTTCCCTTTGACATGGCCCGTAATTAATGCTCATTGTCTTGAGCTTAGAGAGAGGAAACTTTGTGGATGATGAGGCTTTCATCGTGCTTGACTTTGATGCGAGCGAGCGGTGCCTTGCTCCTTGATGAGAAACTTGAGCTAGGCTGAATGTTCCATCTTGGGGTGCAGACTTTGCAAAGTAACTGGAATCCACAAACAGGAAAAGGGGTGCAAGCTTAGAGTGATTCACAGAACTTTTTAGCATTATTGTTTTGCCTTGCCGATTATCCAGCGAAACGCGCCACGACTGGCCAGTTACTATCTCAGAATTCAAACTTTACTGAACCAATCGTTCTTTTTGGCGGTTTACATGTGAAACCAGCCCGTAGCTCATGAAAATATGGTTCTCATCACATTTTCGAGATGTTTTAGAACCTATTGCTCGGGACTCAATCGAGGACGCGGTGAAAGGCAACCAAAGCGCTCGGTTCAAGGAGCAGGGAAGGCATTGACCCCATCCAGAACAAGAGATGAAGGGTTGTAGTGGACGCATGGAAGAAAGAATGGTCGGAATTAATGTGAGATACAGCCATACCGAAGCAAGAGCACTTCAGCAACAGTCGCAGGTGTACTCAATGTAGCGATCCAACGGGTGAGTACAAGTCCGCAACAATTGCCAAAGATGATTGTGCAAAACATTATTGAATTTCAGGTTCCAGTCAATGATGTGACTGCTCGAGCCATCTTAAAAAGACCTAAGAAGAAAAAAAAGTTCAGAACTGGCTCTTTTCATTAACCCGCTCACTTTCGACCCTACTTCCGAGTCTTGAAAAATTATCCCGAGTTGAAAAACATGCGTAACTAGTGTAAAAAGTATGAAGAATGGCAAAATTTTAAGCTCGAAAACCAAACATTATTTGGAAGCAACTCTCGTGGCAATATATTTCTCTTATGTCTAGAATATTTTCTGAATTTTTCCAGATTTTTATGACACATATAACAAAAATTATCACGAAACATTGGAAAACGTGCCTGTCCACATATGTGGACATGGGAAGTCAGCGGGTTAAAAAAAGTATGTGAAGTCTTGAAACTGCCTAGCGCTCGTGAGATGCACTGTAGAAAATGGTTTGACTTGCAACCGAACCAGTCAACCCCCGAGAGGAGAATTAAACCATGCGGTTGAAAATTCAACCAAACCGTTGAATTGATCGTTAATCACTGGTTGAATATTTTATTCAACCAATTGGTTGAATTTTTAACCAGGCGGTTAAATTTTCAACAAGGTGGTTGAATTTTCAACCAGGTGGTTGAATTTCAGCCGGGTGATTGAATTTCAACCGGGTGATTGAATTTTCCACCGGACCACTCATTTGGGAGCGCTTTTGGTGTTCTGGCCCTTCTCCACTGCAGAAACTTCGACATCGAGTTGTTTTAAATGTTCTCTGTAGATCTTGGATGGAAGAAGTGACAGAGAACTGTCACAGTAATTCGCATTCAATTTGCGTAATACTGGTGAGTTTTTTTTTTTTTTTTGTCTTAATAATGATACTTGGGGTCCGATGCGACCTCAACCCCCGGGGCGTGTTTTCGACCGTACAGTTGAAATTCAACCATTGTTTGAAAAAAAACTTCAACCACTTGGTTGACTTTCAGCTACTGGTTGGAAAAATATTTTAGCCAGTAGTTGACTGGAAACTTAAACTATTTGATTGAATTCCTTGTCGAGCCACTGGTTGATGTGAAAAATTCAACCATTTGATTGATGTTTGTGTCCGGAATTTTTTACAGTTTGGATAAGGCTACCATGACACTGTAGTGATTTTCATTTTTATTCACCTCTTCTTTTCGAGCAATATGAATCATATAGGTCTAGAAGGTCGAGGGTCTATATCGTCCCCTTGTAATGAAGATAAAAATTTGGCTGTAGTGTACTTGATCCTGAGGGACCAGGTGATAAGTGGAATCTTGGTGGTATTTTATGCAAAATATGATTTCATTTCGCTACGTTTCGTTGCCGATGTGCCAACCTCATAAGATTTCAAGGAATTACTTGTTTAACAGATTACTTAATTCATTTTAGATCGAGTTCAGAGTTTGAAGAAAGCCTAAATTGAATGTAAATTCCACAGAAATCGCTCATTGATTTTTTCATATTTCAGTCGATTTTGATATGTATTCATGACTCATTCTGAGCGTTTGGGATGTTCTGCTATTAATAAATATTTAATACTTTCTGATTATTCTCAAGTTATGGATAACGTCAGTGAGATTATCAGAAAGTTGAGTGTAGGTGTTATCAGATTATTTCACGTGACTGTCCCAATTTTTATTCAGTTCATGACTGTCTTTTAGCTGATTTTGTTCGTGAAGATCGTCCAATTGATCGTTTCGGGGTTATTGTACCAAGGGCTGAGTTCGTCATTCTTCAGGAATCATACTCGCAATACCGTTTGGAGAAATACAAAATGACCCGAATCCCAACAATAATGCTGTACGCATTTTGAGCACGAATTGGAGAAATTCTGGATAGACTTGTATAAGGAGCATTTGTTCTGTTTCGAGTAGGTAACCTTGCACAATACAATTCATGCCAATCGATGGCTTTCGTTCAATAAGTGCTTCAAACAAATTTCATTAGTCTGCTACTTGTATGCGGTCAACGTTTATTACTTAAGCAGTATGTGAGCCATCGTAGTTAGAACTCGAAGCAATTGATTATGAAGAAATTACACGTGAAGGTTCATATCTAAAAACAGGATGATGAATTGATCAAAATTATAGAGATATGGTGTTCTCACCGTATCTAAGAATGATTGAAGTAGAAAATGCAAAGAAACAAATAAAGATGTAGGATAATACTAGAACCACCGACGTCAATGTGACCGAAACCAAGTTTTCAAATTCAGTCAAAATTGATTTTTGGGGGAAAAACTGTGTTCTCTAAGGTACGGAGCAGAGCATCCATTTGTAGCTAGGAGTGGTCGGAGGGGCGGAAAAGCTCCCAGACGAGGGAGGAAGAGAGCTTGAGGTGACGAGACGCTGTGCTCCCCGGTAAGAAGGCGGGAAGGAAGAGGCAGTGTCGCTGGGCGGATGTCTCCCGGGATCGAGCTCCATATACATACATAGCGTCATACGCGTAGGGAAGCGGAGCTCGGCAGGGACGCGGAGCAGCGGAGGCAGACACGCTCCGCGCACTTTCTTGAGTCTCGAGAGCTCGCGCGGGGGCCGGGCCTGGCAGGCGACGTTAATGTATGTATGAGATCGGGGCGAAAGGCTGCCTCCCCTGCTGCGAACCAGCCGACGGGGGCGCAGCTTCCGCAAGCTGGCGTCTTCGGTTTCCAAGGCGCGCTTTTGCATACGCGTCTATACCTATACACGGGCAAGAGTACGTGCGCGCGAAATGAGAAACACGAGAGTCGAGCTGCAGCTTTCGTCTCACCCCAAAGGCCATATCGGCGGCCCCGGATTCGCCCTCGCGACCTCTCTCTCTCTCGCTTGCGGGATGGAACAGCTCGTAATTCAGCCGGGACGCCCTTTCCCGGAAATATTGCTACTTGGCGCTCGCTTGGGTTCTCGAGTGCCTGGTATGTACATAAACGTATGCGCGAGGGCCGGAGCTTCTTGAGGCTCGTACGTGATTTGGGGATTGGAATCTGGCTGCGCACGAATTGAGCCGCACCCGACCAAACGTCCTCTGACATTCTTGTATGATATGGTCGATATCAAAGAGCCACCTTGGCTCCATTCTTGCGTCACATGTACACGATTTTTTTATGATTATCCAAGGTCCGCTCAGAAAACTACACAGTTCCGACGAAGTTCTGTAAGGCTCCTATTTAGTTCATTGGGAGTTCCGTTGGGATTTCGTGAGGATAGTGAAATGTCCGCTCCGCAGCAACTCCGAGAGAACTAGGGTGAGAATTGTTACGGAATCTCGAAAGAAAACACTGTGAATGATGACGGTGTTCTCACAGTATATCAGAAGCGATCCAATAGCAACTCCAACGGAGCATTATTGGTTAGTGTTTTTCAATGGAATGGAAGTTGTTATGGAAAGAACTGAATGTTTATGCAAAGCATGTGGAGGATTAAGTCAATTGGGCTTGAGTAGATGAAGTATAAGGTTGAAATAACACGCTAGTCCTCACCGCCGACTCCAACAAACATCTCTTTCAAATAAATGAGAATCTTTCACAGACTTTAAAGCTTTTGGTCGGGTGGGTTGGAAAGAGAACACTCAAATTTTATCATGAATCTGGTGAGAATATTTGTCATTGCAAATCATATATGGGAGCTTTTGCAAAGAATCAGTTTAAGCTCAGAGAAACTCGCCCTTGCCCCGAATAGTTCATTGAGCAGATTCATCGAAGAATAATTCTCCACTGCACGATTTTTGACTCGCCCTCCGTTACGTATCGAGCATATAAGTGACCACGGAGGCAAATCGCTCACGAATTGTCGTCCTTTCAACCATTTGAGAAATTTCACCAAAACATTCACTCTGTCATGCATCACCTCACGAACTGTTTGACACGATCAATTATTTTTAGTGAGCGGGAATAGAGGTACATCCGCGTAAGCCTGACTGTGATCGGCGAGATGGTAGTAGCTCGAGTGAACCCATCGGACCTTCGGCGGAAGCCTGGTCGGATCGATGAAGGGTCCAAAAAGGCCCAATTAAACTATAGTTCGATGATTGTCAAGTGTGGTAGGAAGCCTTCTCGAAGAGTCTCGCGATCGAAACCAGACGTGGGAGAGGCACTCATTGTGGGACTCCGGTGGTCACCAGTCAAACCTGCTATAAGGCGAAGCTCTGGTGACAATGAGAAAAAAGTGACATCATTGAGAGGCCTCGAGCCGTGATCATTGCAGGTAGACAGCGGACGCTATCCGACAATGATACGTCACAGAAGGCCTGATGATGGGTGGGTTGGAGCTCTGACCAGCTTCGGGTGCCTAAACACAGACCGTAGTCTAGACCAAGTAGCCTCGGGACAAGATTAGGCTTGGCACGGTGGAAGAGAGGTGCCCGATAATCAAACAAAAATCACATAAAAATTGGCGCACGTGGCGTTGTTCCATCAATCGAATCTATGAAAATGCTGTTTGAATCAAAATCGGAGCTGTTTATTTTTTCAAATGCAAACCAAACCGCTGATTTGAGGTTTCTAATGTGGAAGAATAGCTAAGGGATGTGTGGGAATTGAGGCCATCAAAGCTCGTAGAAGCTCCAACTCTGGCGCACCTCAATATATCACAACGTACCTGAGCACATTTTGAAGCTCACTTCAATACCATTGAATCGAGCTCCGGTACGTTTAGTTTCGACCAAGTAGAGTTGAGCCATGTCATCTTGACAAAACAGAAACGTCAGTTTCCAAAAACGCGTTCTTGCCCTCTAAAAATGTGGGCTTTTCGCAGCTATAACTCTAGCACGTTTGAACATTTTCCAATGTAGCTTAGCTCACGAGATCGAATTCGAAACCGACGCATCACCACGAAACGTTGATCGGTCGTCAGTCCAGGCACTCGGGCGATCATGAAGGTGCAGATTCACAGATAGAGCATGCCGAGTATTTTGAGTACGAAATAGTGCACACCTAAAAGATTTTCAAAGTGGCAGGGCGTACCTCTGCCCACAGACTTTGAGCCAATGACGGTCGAAGGCTAGAAAGGCTGGCGTCTCACTAAAATCGTTACTATTCATCATCAGCTCACAAACTTTTAGACAGATCTCTCCCTCACGTGAATTTTTACGAGCTAAACTCCGATTGTTAGGCAAGTTTGTGATTCACGAGTCGAACTGTTTTTGTATTTTAGCGATGCCAGTCAAGTTTCAGGCTATCAATGAAAAATATTATTCAGCTTTGCGTTCTTTCACGCTTATCAAGGTTTATATTGCACACTTCTGAGTGGAAAACCCCAGAGACTCTCTGGGTCTCTGGGTTTTTCCTAGCATCCGGGGAGTCACTCTAGTAGTTTATATTGATCAATTGAGATCTTCAATAACGTGTTCAACAGTTTTTTCATAACTTTTGATGGATCCTTTCCTTTGAACACACCGACAAAGAGTCGTCAAGTGGCAACACTTTCAAGAGAGTCTTTGCGCGTTTTAAAGAGTCTTGTAATGTTGAGGACGTAGTAGTAGATAACAGGATCGATCCGTTGTGAACTAGATGATATACTCTATTCCATATTGAGTTACAATTAGCGCAGGACTGTTCGTCACAGTCCGCTGGCCGTACAAAAACTAATTACAACTGTGGTCCGTGAGTTACTCGTGCCACAATGCCACTGCGAGACTTTACAAATATGCTTATCAGGCATCCTTTCAGTCGTTCATTCACTCACGCACTACAACCCCCCTCGCCCCCTTTGCGGCATGGTGGCTAATATATTAGCTACCTATTTTTCCAAATTTAAGTTTTTCAAGGACTACCGTCAAATGGGGCAACTTTGTTACTCTTTCTGTCATTTTTACCTTATTTCACTCGTAACTACTACATACCATTGTGAATCCTACTTCTATTTGTAGTCATTCAAAAGCTTAGAATGTCAGCTTTTGATTGACGGTTGTTAAAGTACAACTGAATGTTTCTAGGCAAATTTATGGGTGTTTGAAGAAGTTTTTTTTATAATGATTGAAAGTATCTTTTGAGCTGACTGTTGCTTCATATATAATCATTAAAATTCTCAAATAACTCAAAAGGTTTGATGTGAAAATCATAGGACATCGTTTACGTATGACGAAATTATTCTCAGCTAAGTACACTTTCATTAGCAATTTGGTCATGTTTCTCATGACCGTCCCTACCCCGATCGGTGGCCATCATGCCCCGGAGAGGGGTCACGACGGACACTTTTTGGAAGAATTCTTTCCTAGGAAAAATGAATTATTCCGAAATTCTAAAACTCATCTCCCGACCTTCTTCAAGTTCTCTACTCGAGATTGATGCATTTTTGGTTTACCTTTGTGCAAAAACCCTGGTCTGAGAGCCCTCAAATAAAAAACTGTCCATAATACTCCGGTCTCCCCTATGTGGATGGGGGAGATGAGTTTAAATAGAGATGGATGAAAGCTCAAGCGGGAGAATTATTGTGAGGCTATGGCACCTCAACTCGTAAGTAAGAGCAACATCATCCGTTGAGTAGTACACCGACTCCGTAGGTCAAGGGGATCTGAACTCACTTTTCGATCTACATGAATTTATCGAAAATCATTAAAATCGTAGTGTTTCTCCCCAGTGAATAACATATGGAAATGAGTAACCTGAGGGAGAATTTATCACACTAAATCCTTATACCGGAGGTGCACTAAAAGTTGTAATATTAGTCCTCCAAGTGCGAATAGAGAAAAGCTATGTTTTTTTATAAATATCACGACACTCTATTCGTTTTACGTGTTACTCGCAGAGGAAAGACTTCTATCTGCTTGAGCAGTGATACTACAGTGACATCATCAAGCATATTCATCTACAGGCACGTGTATTTCAATAAGGGCCTATGGTGAGGCTCATTCATTAGAGGACTGTGCAATTTACATTTGAATAGTCCCTGTGAGTTTGCACATTACGTAACTCTGTGTTGGAAGTGCCAAGAAATTTCAAGCGCCATGTCGCTCGTTCGCTTACACAGAGGATTCAGCCGCGCCCCTTGACAGCGCACGTGCGCAATCTCAGGCTTGCAGGATTTTCGCATGCTAGTGCTCCAAGCGTCAACTACCATTCTCCCTCTACTGCCAAGAAGCCGAGCTAAGACGTTCGCGATTATGCATTCAGCGACGCTCGTTTTAATACGTGCATATACTCCTGCGCATCAGAATAATCAGCTCTGCAGACGTCTCTTGAAAGCTGAGTACTTCAACCTCCCTAAGGAGATGACGGGAGGCAAGTGCAAGCTGCCTTGCGAATAACATTTGCTAGGTTCAAATCGTATGAATGATGAATAATTCAACCATTCTCTT
>JAPYYZ010011679.1:0-11428 GCA_030522705.1 Eretmocerus eremicus | reverse complement strand
ATGCTGTTTTGCCTCCGGCCTCGGTTTCACTATCACGAACAAAGTTGTTCCGTCTCCAACTTCATTCACAAAGATTTTGGATGTCAGTCCTCTTTAGGTCATCTTTTTCCATACCTCATCAGTTCTGAGAAATTGTTGAGGCACGGTTTTCCACCTCAAGAATTTTGAGATACGACATTTTTTTAAACCGTTTGGAATTAAAGGTTTCTCTTGAAACATTCTAAGATAAGCGGCCTTCTTTTTCAAACTCCTCGAGTTATGAATTTTCATTTGCTAAGCTCTCTGTGGGATTTCTCCAGCCTCTTTTCGAAATGAATTCTACTTCTTGATTTGTGGACGAGCTTTCAATTTTCTCTCAAATAGGGTTCTCATTTTCTTACATATTAACATAAAGATTCTCTAATTTCACACGCTGACATGAATTCATGGAGGAATAATCACGTATCGGCGAGCAAGAAAAGAACCTTCACTTTATGAAGCCCGACAAAATACTTATTCCGACAAAATACCCATCAAGTTTGGCTTACCTCGGCTGAAGAGCTCTTCCCTGCTTCCAAGAATTCTTCGAGAGTTTCGTCACTGTATGCGAGCAAGAAGTGAGCCTCTCGCTCTAAAATGCTCTTTATATCCGACCACACTATCTGCATTGCGAACTCCAAGTACAAAGAATCATTCCCGTAGACCGGGGATACTTCATATAGGCTTACCATCGTACTACCGGGGTAGCAAATATCTATGAGAACAACACGGTCGGAGGATACTTCCATTCTATAATTTGCCAATTCAGATTTCAAGCTCGACCTGAATTCTCTTCCCATAAAATTTTCATCCACGATGGCGGCTGCCTCGAAACATGTGCTCTGCGTGGCGGATTCACAATAAAGCTTGGAAATCCTCCTCAACTTGTCGTTTAGGTCTGCCGCGTTGGTGTAAATCATGTTTCCTTCGACTTCGCTCACGATTTTCTGCCCGATGTTCACTGCTTCGTTGGGGATGTGGAGGAATGATTCAACGCGGCACCAGAGTAGACTACATGACAGTATGGCGTAATACGAGAAAAGTCTAGGCCCAACGATTTTTTTACTCCCTTCCATGACGTATTCCAAATTTTATAACTGTGCCATGCAATCCATCAGTGTAACACTCATCCTGAAAAACTATGCCTGCAGGAATATAGTCATTAGAGAGCTCAAATGTAAGCTGCTTGGAGTCAAAGACTGTGCATGAGACTGTCTTCTGCGCGGCACTTTTTCGGTAAATACCAACTCGATACGATTCCATCAGGATAATTTCGTGGACTCGAGTGGTAGTCGCAACGATGACGCACCAAGTCGTGTTTGATGGGAGATCGATTTGATTGAATAGCGATGAAATTGATGGTGCGTAAGCAAACCCCGACACGAAGGGACATTAATATAATAAAATTCCGAGAAACACTTACTAGTGAGTTAAACATTTATCCATTCAATGGCATGCGACACGCGCGCCAGTTACGCATGAATTTTATAGCACTCAACTTCGGATAACACCCGGAAAATTGAAGATTTGCGCGGAGCTGAAACTCACCGCGTATTTTTTCATGTTTGAAATATTTCGTTGAAAAATGAGGGATGAAGTGATTTGGATTCAATTTCAAATTGTTTTTACGTTCACAGGATCCAGAAATCGCTTAATCACTGAGAGCGCGTTCAAAGAGCCAATTTTGTCTCGAGCGCGGATCACAAAATTAACGTATTTACGCCTTTGGGTGAATAAGCAGTCTTCGCACCTCGCTTACTTATATCATTCTGGTAATCTCTGGCACGATGGTCTGATAGCCCTCGCTTTGCTCGGCCTATAATCAGCTACCCGTTCCAAAATAGCCCACACGTGCTAATTGACTTTTACTAAAACGTTCAACCACGTGGTTGAATTTCCTACTGCGTGGTTGGATGACTTGTATTGGAATGATCATCTCCGGAACCGATAATTTAGCGATTGATCGTTCTCGAAGATTTGCAAGATGTTGGATAAAACAAATTTTGTTTAGTGAGGATCATCCTCATTTGGACGGATAATAGTTGACTCATCATTATTTTTCAGATTTTTCACATCCCCGTCATTGATAGAATTAGCGGATATCGTGCATGGTAAAATGCTTCAAATGCATCATAATTTCTGCAGAGATCAAATTGCTTGAAAAAAAAAATGTTTCAGGACTAGGGGGGTGGGGTTTGGCGAGCTTTCAAGTAGCGAAAGGTTTTATTCTTATTTTCATTCTCCTTGTGGTGATATACAGTTTTACTCAATAGGAATATCAAAAAGCAAAAATTATTAAAAATGAATCGTCAATCTTATTGGCGGATGTTTTCATTAAAGGGAAAGAAAAGCTCTGCCTTACCGAAATTCATGAATTGATTTAAAATAAAACAAAACAATATTTCGGACAAGTAGCTCCAAAACTGCGTATCAGCAGAATGCACCACTGTGTAAAATTTTTGAATGATCCGTGGAAAGCTCTTGGAATAATCTCGACTCTGGTTTAAGGTCATGTAAAAGCTCTACCTTACCGACATTCATTATAAATTGATTTAAAATGAAATAAAACAATATTTCGAAAAGGTAAATCCAAGATGCCCTGCATATTGTTAGAGTGAATCACTGTGTGAAATTTTGAAGCGATCCGTTAAAAACATTTGGTGTAATTTGAACTGTAGTGTAATTACAATGTATGTTCACTATAGTTCAAATTACGCCCAGCGCTTTGAGCAGATCGCTTCGAAATTCCACACAGTGGTTCGTTCTACCGATCGCAGGGCAGCTTGAATTTACTTTTTCGAAATATTGTTTTGTTTCATTTTAAATGCATTTATAATGAATGTCAAGAAAGTAGAGCTTCTTCTTCCCCTTAATTATTATACGTACGCAATAGAGTTGGAATTCTTCGAAGAGCTCTCCGCGGCTCATTCGAAAATTTTACACAGTGGTGCATTCTGCCAATACGCAGTTCTGATTGAAGCTACTTTTTAAAAATGTTGTTTTGTTTTTTTTTTAAATCAATTTATGATGAATGTCGGTAAGGTAGAACTTTTACACGACCTTAAGGTACTTGCGTAGTGTGCGTGCGTATTTGTGTATTGTGCGTGGGTCAAGTTTTATCATAGCAAGATTGGTCTCAATCTCAAAGCATTCAACCATTCTTACCAATTTTTCATGATTGTCGGCCCACCAGTATCAGGAGAAACCCGACTCCGGTGTATGGTCGATCGACAATCAGGGAGCATCGATAATTTCCGAGGAAATCATTACTAATATATTTTGAATGGAGCGTAAAATCGAGGGTAAAATCATCCCTACGTGTCAAAATCGATATTCTCCAGGCACTTGGCACGGTCTGGCGAGGGGGGGGGGGGCAGGGATAAATATTTAAATAGTCCTCATACGCTATCAGGGAAAAAAATATGAACCAGCTCCTTGGATAATCGATTGACCAATGCTCCAATTTTATGATTCATAATCCTATTTGGACTATCCACATTCTGACTTGAATGATCAATCAATTGTTATGAGAGTTTTATACGGATCCTATAACAAGTGATGGAGGGTCATCATACTTACATTCGGTTTGCATAAAAAATTACGGAAAGTGTTTCGATTCAATAATAAATCCCCGGGATCTAGTGCTTATTCTTTGAACCAGAAATGTGCTCGTCACAACATGCGAATTCCGTTATCGGAGCCATCTTAGATTAAACCAAGACAGAGAAAATCTTATGTCATTGTTTTCAATTAGTTATGATGATTCGAATCGGTTCGTTAGGCATAACTTAAAAAGGCTAACGATAACGAAATGTAACTCTTGTGGCACGTCCCTGCTCCGAACGAGCTGTATTTTCAACCATGGGATGACTGAAAAATGCAACCGCTTTGTTAAATTTCAACCAAAGGTTGTTAAATATTCAACCAGTTGATACGTTTTTGGACAGCATTTCCTAAAGTGGTACTGCTTTGCTACCTTTAATGCAATTTTTCGAATTTTGTAAATTTGGGGTTTCAGATTCTAGCCCCAAAAAAAAACGTGTATCTTTTTTTTTCAGTCGGAAAGGCACCTATCCACAACATGAAACATCTATTCGGTTGCCAGTGAGATGAACTTCAAAATGACTTGTTCCAGGAGTCAATTTGGTGTTCTCAAACCAGAGTTGCAGAACTTTGAACCCACCAAATCGGTAAAATCTTGCTTGGTGGGCACTTTAGGCAATGGTGATCATTGGTTGGCTTGAATCGTATGTTCTCACATTGAAACGCTCTCGTAGCTCTGATTTAGAAACGTTAAATCGATTTCTGTTTCAGGTTATTCTGAAGGTAAGCGAGGGTAAGTTCACTCTGGCTATCAAGTGAAACAGATTTTAAATTTGGAAAATGAGTTGCATGTATAAGAAATTCGTGCTCTGCAGTGCACATCATGATGGAAAAAGTCTTGGAGTTGCAGTGTTAGCTGGAATTTTGGTGGATCCCGAAAGGTCACTTGACTAACAAGTAGAGGACCAACCTTGTGGATCACGGATTCGGCCAAAACTCTGGGAATCATCTTGTTTCGGTGAGAAATGAAGATATTCCAGAGGGTTTTAGCATTGGCCATATAGGCTCGTGTTAAAAAGTCATATATATAGATATACTGGCAATGCTAATGTCTGTAGCTGTATCTCGGAACACAGGGCCTATTGGTCTAAACCCTCTGGGATATCTTCATTTCTCACCGAAACTAGATGATTCCCAGAGTTTTGGCCAAATCTGTGATCCGCAAAATTGGTCCTCTACTTGTAAGTTAAAAATTACACCTCTGGGGCAGATGAAATGCAGAAAAATTTCCATCGAAATCCGGCTCGTGACTCAATCAACCTCAACTTACCTTGGCTCATTTGATTTCTCATCCCTACACTTTTGGAACGACTCTTACAAGGTTGCAATGTTTGATTCCAGAACGATTCAATGAACAAAGTACGCAGACTAGTTGACTGTCAATGAGTGTATGTGAGAGATAAAATTGTCAAAAGTCATTTACCACGAGGGGGTCGTAGATCGGGATCACAGATTTGTCTGACACAGTATGTAGATGTGTTGCGCCTGGATGTTTGAAATGACACATCCCAAAATAAATTAGGCCCCAACGCGTTCACTTACAATAGAAAAGAATAAAATGCAAATAAATTTACGATTTGGGTATTTTCCTCTGTATATCTTCATTTAAAAACGAAAACAAAGCGAGACGATAATCATTCCCTGAATTAGAACATTTTCGCAACTCAGCGGTTTTAGAAAATTCTGACGATGTCAGTCTCTTGTCATTTCGTAGACTCCGTCCCTTGAATGATTTGAGCTTGGATTAATCGCATTCCCGATTACAATATCATTTTCTCCATAATATGACATCCAAAATCCAAAGCAGCAGAGTTTAATGCCCGGTCGATTTCAAGATACAGCCCAGAATGATATTAATGCCCTTACAGGCCTGTAGTAAGGAATGATATCTGCAGATATAATCATTTGTAATGTTAACGTTCTAGGCTTCATCGAGGAAATGATTGGGCAATAGACTTTACAGCTTTGGGTTTCATTTGTGTTACTAATAGGAGACATTTCTCAGAGTTTTGGCCAAATCTGTGATTCGGGTGCGTGACACTCTCGTGGTTAGTGAGGAATGCAAGATTCAATTACCATAGAATCACCCGTTTACCCGCGTCTCAAAGTCCGACCAAGAGCAGTTCTCGTCAGGCCTGACACGAGTTGAATTTTGTGGAATATCAAGAGCAGGTTTACTTTAAACAGAATTAAAATTCAATCACGTAAATGGCGCGGTTCTTGTGGTCATTGCATCGCCTATCCACAATCTGTATATATCTTCGTATATTCACCATTTCAAAGCATTATGTACTTACACTGAATATCTTATGATAAGTCAGCAGGAAGGCAGAACAGCAATATGGAGAACCAAAGATTTGTAAATATCAGAGAAAGTCACATCAGAGCTTCTTCGATGAAAATAAATCAGAATAGAATTCAATAGTTCCAAATTTAGTAAAGGCTGCCTCTAAGAATTCCAGAATAACAAAATGATATCAGCCCACGAGCAATTAAAGTCCAATCATATTGAGTCACTCCGGAAAGGATTTCAAATGACAAATTTTGTATGTATCAAGGTATGAATATGTTACTTTTTTGTACTAATCAAATGGGAGAAATTTCTTCAACTTCCTAAGCTCCTTCAATATGGGAAAATACATGCCTATACCAGGACATACATATTGTGAATAGCTTTTCACTTTTTCTCAATAGATTCGCAATCAGTTCAATACTTCATGATTAATAGTTGATGAGTCTTTAGAATGTCACAAATTCCCCCCCAACTTTTGATGAGGTAATTTTACTCATGACCCAATCAAACTTCCAAGCTTTTCAGATATATTTTTTAATCCAATAAGGAAAGTTCGGAAAGTAAACGTATAGAAAATATTGGTTCAAAATGAACATAGTACGAAGTCATTGTTACCAATCAGATAATTTAACACTTTGTACATTTTAATATCAAATAATTATTACAAGGATGAAATTGCTTTTCGTGAACGTCACAATTTTCTTTAACACATATTGGATGCTTCAGAGCATCATTTTAAAATCAAATAACTCATTACACGATTTGTTTATAATTCCTATAAACATTCATTTTATATTACATAATTCATGAGTATACTCCAACTAATTTGTTGAGGGTTTACAGTTTTTGTTTCATATTTATAATTTATACCGTGGTATTGATATATTATTATGTATATTTATACACAGAGTAAAGATAATCTCACCTGGTGAAGGTGAAGTTTCATACGTTAAGTTCCAATCTCAAATCAAATTTTATCACTGAAATAGAAAGTGACTATAATGGAATTGATCAAACAACTATTTCCATGATGAATCACAATAGCAATCATTTAAGGAGTCTATGATCAAATCAAGATAGATAGCGTTAGTTATAAATTTGAAAAATTAACAATCCTATTATCATACCCAAGTTTATTTTAAAGTTATTTGTCTCGTAAAAATTTCCCGCATATCAAACATAATATTCGCATTCAAACTGAAACAAAAGTTAATTGATCGAGTTCATGTTAGCTCTGATGAAGTACCAGTAAATATTTGCTAAAAACAAAACGTTCAATTCACTCAGGATCACTTTGTAACGTTTCACCGTTGGTCACAACTGCACTTTCTTGTCCTCCTTTACGCTCGAGCGAATGAAGGCTTCCTCTTCGTTTCTTCCTCTGAATTTTCTCATCATCACTACCTGGCACACTTTTTTCTCTTTTTGTCCTATCCCTTCCCCTTGTTGTCCTAGTGATCACTTCCTCCCCATTAGTTTTACTGCTCCCGCGGTTACTCTTAGTTCTCAACGTCCTCTTACTTGTCCTTGTTTCGTCTTCTTCTTCGCGCTCACTTAATAATTCATTCTCTACTTTTATAATCAAAGCTGCTGAATCGCTTGAGCTTTCATCATTTTGTTCATTTTGATTTGTTTTATTTCCAGTCCGTTCAGACTTATCGGCACTTGCACGTTCACTCGGCGAATTTTCGGTTGGCAACGGTGGAGTCCTAGTGCCCTTATATTTATCACTCTCTTCCGCCTTCACTGATTTGATTTCAGCTGCAATATTCTCCTCCAACTCCTCTTTTTTTATTGGCGGAGTGTGAGGTGACATTCCATTTGTCAAATTATTCTCACTAGTATTCGATTTCAACGAAGCATTTTCTTGTTGTAGTAGAGTTACAGACTCACGTGCCTTACGCAGTTCCTGTTGCAGGAAATAGATCGTGCTCTGCATTCCTTCAACGTCTTCGTCGAGATCTTGGAGGAACTCGTCCAATTCTGGAAATGAGTTCAATTTCAACTCTATAATGGTGCTTTTTCAGAATATTCATCAAGCATTAAAAATCAGAGAACGTGTGTGTCAATCAACTCCTCTGAATTAAATGTTCATTTTCTTCATTAAGCTTTATCGACTCCTCAAGGAGATGTTTCGCTAAGAAAAATCGGACTCTAAAATTACTTGTTCAGAGTCCCAACTTGACAAAATCGCATCCCAGCATGATTTTCGAATTGTTGTATCAGCGACTATAATTCTGCTCTTTACCCGCACGAGTATTTCATACACTGAAGGTCATCTGGTTGAGATGATCGTTAACACACGCGGAAAAATTATGAATTATCTCAAATTGTTTAGATGCAGTTAGTAGATAGAAAAAATTTGAATAAGTAAAGTATATCAATCAGTCTTTCTCATTGCTTTCTTTTTATGAATCAAAAACAAAATTAGGAGCCAGACCCCGAATTCTCATATGAGGCAAAGGTTCAAATAACACAACCGATTAAAAATTTTCTAACAAGAGTAAGGATTACATAAGAGCTACTATATCGTGATATAAGTGACTGACTGGAGCACCAACAAATAAAATTTAGATGATGTTGAGAAAAAATCGATCTACTTACCAGACTGTGATTTTTTGACTTCTTCACTGTAACTCCTTTGAAGAGCAAGCTCACCCTCCAACTTGGCGATGCGACCGCTTGCTATCATGCGTCCCAGTTCTTCATTTTCTTGGTATAACAAACGGATTTTCGCCATCAACCTTTTACCCGTGTTGCTAAAAGTTATGATGAAAAAGTCAGAGATAAACATTTATCATCAAATGCACGAATCTCTAGCGAAATATAGTTATATCTCTTACCTGTCTGGAGTGAATTTCCAAGCACTCAATTCATTTTGTGTGTCTTCTAGTTTTGCTTTTGTTGAAACTAGTTCTTGACGTAGCTTCTGTATGAGTATATTCACAGCTGGATCTAGTAGAGTGGATCGCAAAGCTGCGGCGGACGGTGCATGACTGGCTTTCATTTCAGAGATTTGATTCTGTAAAGTGAATGATGACTTGTTGAAAGATAGAATCTCCTGATTGTAGAAACATAAGTCACGAAAATTAATGACTTACAATATATTCTTGTATTTCTTGTTCTTTGGAGGCAAGTCTTCTCACTAAAATTTTTTCTCTGTGTGATGCTTCTGCATATTGATGCCTGAATTTTTCTTCAGATACTCTCAGAGAAGTGCTTTCTCCTGAAAAAGTGAGATACAAACTTACACTGTGAATTTTCGATGATCTCTCAAATTTATAGTTTTTGAAATTAGAATTGAGAAACTCAAATTAAGACTGTATTGTCGAAATAAAAGTAGCTCTGTGCAGGATACAGTGAGTATCGACTATTATCAAGAATTCTTTGAAAATTTTGAAAATAGTAGTTAAAGATAATATACAGTTGTTGATGACTTTTCAAATGGTAAGAGCCTTCAGATAAGATCCTGAAATCGTCATTTTTTGATAGATAATTTATGATAATAAGAGGATTTCAGTCCACCAGCAATTGAGTATCTAGATCTCTTCAAGGTGTGCCAGTTGGTCTAGGTACAGAAGTTGGAACAAACTTGAATCTTGACAAGATTTATCAGGATTCTGTCATAATAATAATAAAGCAAAATAATCATCATAAATAGACGTACTTTTTTCTGAATACATTTCTTTTTAAACAAATACTTTGTGAGATTGATAGCTAAGATTAATATTGTGTGATTCAAGATCATTGCAGAGTTCAATAAATGAGAATTTCTTGTAACGCATACTTTGACTAGTTAAGCTGGTAGTTTTTCAGCAACCTGGCTGTATCATAGTGACATGCTGTGCAAGTTTGGTCTCTGGTTATTGTTGCAGACATTTTTTGGATGACAGCATCACAATTAGTGTTTTCCCAGGAATTGGGATCTAGAGATGAGGTCGAAGGACTCTGAGGATTGTTGGAGCAATTGGAGAGAGTTGGGATAAAGGTCTAGATCTGTAGATAGTAGAACCACGCTATCCATTGTGATTGGCGCATCAAATCAGTGTCCAATAGGTTTGATAACCAGCTCCTGATCTGATCATGCTCCCTACCATGAGCACTCATTGGCCATATACTGTGCTGGTTCTCACTTTTCCCTACAGGTGTGGAAGTGAGACTCACAAATTATTCTTCATCAAGGCACAAACACACTTGAACTGAGAAAGATTTGAGCACCAGTAAGCCTGCATGTAGCAATGTATTGAGCAGACTCAATCCCATTTGGGCACTTGGTTTCACCATTTGATTACACGTGATTTTTGCTTTTTGGTATCACTTGAAGGGAGCACCAACTATGATTGCACAGCACATCACCCTGATAGATTCATGTCGAGATCACCACTGCTGGTGGAACTAAACCGACATGGGTAACAATCCTACTCCTGGCTCAGAGAGAGAATTCAAGGCTCACTGGACACTGCCTCTGTTTAGAAGCATAGGTACCCCACACTCAAACTCATACTCGCTTTCACTGAACAAAAGGAGCAGACGCCAGAGCAAGACCCAGCTAAGCTCACTCTTCAGGCCTGCCTGCTCATCGAAGTGGTTGTCAGTACCTTCCAGGGCAGCAGACTGCGACTCGAGATGGTCCAGGTACGATTCCTGCTCTCGCCACTTGGCCAGCAGCTCTTCTTTGCTGAGGGCCTCCAGCTGCTGCTCGGTGAGCTTGATCCTGCGAGCCTGCCTGGGCGAGCGAGGGCTTGGGGCCTTGGCTGTGACAGCTGCTGCTGTATGGGGGCTCCTGGGCGAGGAAGGCCCCGTGGACTTGACCTCGCCGCCCTCCTCCGCCATGGCGAGCTGTGCGCTTCGACGGACGTCCTCCTGCTGCTGCTGGTCAGCCTCTCACCGGCTCGCACATGGGTAGTCCTGGGAAAACAGAAAGAGTGAGACCGAGCAGTGATTTTGGCGATGATCGCGAGCACCGGCTCAACCGCGACACGTGAGGTTGAGGCGCAGGGTAGATGCTCCCGGAGACCCGCGGTGCTTGGTGTTTGCCGACGACGCGCTAGCCGCAAGCTGTGCGACCTACCTGTGGGGGATAATCCGGAGGCCTCGTAGACGACGACGCAGCCTCGATCTGGTCCCGGGTGCTGCACGGACGTGTGGTGCGTCCGCGCGCGGGGCGTCCTACTCGCTCGCGGCGGCTGCTGGGGCTGCTCGCGCACCGCGCCACCGGGGCATCGCCATTACTCCCGGAGAAGACGTCCACGGATGCACCGCTGCACCTCGACTTCACTCGGCAATCACCCGCTGCTGCTCCTATAATAGCCGATATAGCTCTCGGCGTTCGATCCGCGTTCACTGGTTCACGCACACAACATTGACACGTTATGGTATTCTCAGATACCTATATATATACATGTGATATATAACCAGCGTTGTGGCTAGTTTTATTTTATATGGCACAGTCTCGGGACATCACGTTGGCACCACTGCCGGTGCCAAACGACACGGCCAACTTCACGGCAAGCG
>JAPYYZ010011672.1:0-13032 GCA_030522705.1 Eretmocerus eremicus | reverse complement strand
ATTTGACCGGAACTTTCTCCTCGCGCTGGGGCAAAACAATGGGTGGCTTTACGGGGAAGAGCTGGATTATCGTTTAGAGGTAGGGCTTGGGATACATTGCATATCTGCAGAAAACTGGTATGCACTTATCTATCTATCCACCTACCTACTGATTATACGCGTGAGTAATTTACCCGGATTCCCTAATTAGGCACGAGAATTTCGCAATACAAGGGCCGACTCGAGTGATTGTTTTGTCCTTCGGTTGTGCGGAATGCGCTGCTTTCCTGCGGCAAAACTCTTTTCTTTCTCCGCGTTCGCAACCGCACCAACGCCGAGGCCGATACTCAATTGCTTGGTTCGTGATAGCAGCCGGTTTCGCGCGTGACGCGACGTCTCTCTAGGCAGGTCGTGTACAGATGAAGGAATACCTCACACTACGGGGTGTGGTGACTTGTCTTGGCATACCACTGGCTTTTATGCTTAGGGTGAATATGGATAAACCAACATGAGATGATGTGATTCGCGCAATGTAACACGAGTAGCACGACACTTTTCGATGTGTCAAACCGTAAAAAAGCATCACTATTTCAAGCTTGTAGGCAGAGATTTGTTTCTTCTTGCAGAACGGCCACAACTTACTGATCATGAAACGAAACACGAAAATGTTGGTGTCGCGTTCATGGAGGAAAAGAGTTATCTTCTTTCCACTATGTGTTCGTGTCATGGCATCGTGCAAATGAGGTTTAGTTCATTTAGTACAGGTTTCCGGCGAAAAGATATTCCACATTCAAAGAAAGTAGCTACACCTCTAGAAATGAAACATAACCTTGTAAAAAGAAATTCTTAAATTCAGATCACTGGGCTTGCTGACTTTTTTACTTAAATCCTCAGTTTAGCTGACTTTCAGACGTCGAAATTGATCAAATCGTCTTACTTTCAGACAGCAACGCTAATTTTCAGAAAGGCGCTCTCGAAGAGCAAGAATGCTTGATATTTGAGTTTCAAGTCGCTGTGCTGGGTTTTTTCATTTTATCACGGTCTCACAAAACATGCCATTAATGCCCCAAGAGAAAATATAGCGAATTTAGTTCGAAAAAACATACCTGAACTAAAACAAGAAGAGAGGTTATAGAGGTATTTGTTATAATTTCTGCCATGCACTACTACGCTTCATTGAAGCGACATTGCAGAATTATATTTCCACATGGAGACTGCTCTCGACTGTTAGCTCTATTTAACAGCAAATGAATGCATGAGAAAATCAAGAGCTCCAATAATAAATGAGTCGGCGAGTCACTAAAATCTTAATTATGATGCAGTGTGCAATTCAAACAGTATCACACATCATAATTTGATGTTTGGTATAACATTTAGGATTAATTATTTTTTGTAATTAGTGCCTATCGGTCGCCCATCGTTGGGATGCCCATGATCGCATTCCTGAAGTGACACGATTCCACGAATATTCATCCGGTATAATATCAATATCAGGCACGAATGACGTATAAAAAAATTTGATGTTGATATTGGAAGCTATAGTTTCAGTCAAAATACCTCATGGAAATTGACATGCACTCCAAGAGAGGAATTACTCTTATTCCAACCATGACGTTCCCCGGTGACAGATTCTCATTGGTTGATTAATAAGAATGAATTGATAACACCAAATACAGGAAACAATAATATTCTCCCGTCAAGTGTATAATTATGAACTGAGTGCGGAGTTATTCCTCATTTGATTTTTCACAACACCCTCAAGAGAAATTTCTGGAAAATTTCAAGAATCCAATGCTCTGGAGTCAGACTCGGTATTACTTACTTTCAGTTCATATCCGGATTCAGACACTCGGCTTACTGACTTTTAGATGCGTATTTGCTTAATCGTGCTTCATCTGAATTTCAGCACGAGTTTGATCTGATTTTCAGAACTTCTTTTTACAGTGAACAAAAGCTCATTTGAAAGGACATTTGATGAACTTTGAGATGTATTCGACTCAAGATACTTTGCGAATAGCAAAAGGTTGCATAGCATACGTTATATATTCATCTAAGGATGGGGCTCCGCGGATACACGGGTACTTTACGGAGACGCAGAATCTGGGTGTAATTTTACTAAGAACCTGTAACTGGAGTTCTTTCTTGTAAAATTGCGATCACTCGGCTTTCAGAAATCTTAATACAACGTAACTCAGCTCATTTTGCACTCCTTTCGAGCCTGTCTAGATGATCCAAGTCCTATTGATGTATTCTGAGAACGACGTGAAACAATGAGGGGTGGGCGTTAATAGGTCAAAAAAGAGCTATCTAAA
The DNA here is from genome assembly GCA_030522705.1 of Eretmocerus eremicus. Lineage (NCBI taxonomy): Eukaryota > Metazoa > Arthropoda > Insecta > Hymenoptera > Aphelinidae > Eretmocerus > Eretmocerus eremicus. Next base: position 10,741 of record JAPYYZ010011672.1, on the reverse strand, counting down.
TGGGGGAGATTCCTTTCAAAATCTTGGACGTTATCCAAAACCGTTCAAGATTTCGAGAGTAACCGCCCATTTAGATAGTTCCTTTTGGCCAAAAAAATTTAGATAGTTCCTTTTTGACCAAAAAATTTTAGATAGTTCCTTTTGAGCAAACAAGTTTACATAGTCCCTTTTTCCACTGGCGATTTTAGTTAGCTCCCTTTTTACCCTGGGCTATCAATATAAAGCTCAAGAGTTCTCCAAAGATAAAAGGGATGTCTTTCATAATACGGCCAGATCACGGAAACTTTAGTTACGGGCAAGATGCAAAAACGAGGGAGAAATTATCTCGAGCATAGCCTCGTATATACGATTGGAGCCATTAATATGAAGCGATCATTTTCAAAACTCCACAAAACAAACAATGCAGCCGATGAAAATCGGCTCAACTGATTTTAAATTTTTTAAAGAAGATTTGACTCAGAAAGAATTTTCCACCTTCCAATTCTGAGATACTGCCATCAAGAAGACTGACTAATTGCGAAAGCGTCATAGAAACAAAATTAAATTTTGTGCGATCTAACCTATATACAACTGCCCGAGTTCTCCCAGTGAAAAATTATGTTTGCTCTGTGCACGCATGGCCATTCCCGGCACAGAAGACTCCTCGCTTCGCTCCGCAGACGAGCTGTTTTAGTGCACGTAAAGGGCGCACGCGCACAGGCGGAAGTATACTATTAGTCAGAAAATCACGAACGAGATGAATTTTAATTCCAAAATCTTCCATCCAACAAGATCTATACCGGTACCGATTTTATTAAAATATCATGATCACACAATCAATAACAACTCAAATCAGAGGTTCAGTCCGATTAGCATCTGGAGGATTCCTGACCCTTTGTTCAAATGAAAAAGTTACATTGATATCAAGTCAAGTTCTGCATTTTGTTTTGTCCAAATCAACGCAGTAGAATAAGTGAACAGACATCAAAACAATTCCATATTTATATGATGTAAAGTTCATTCACGTAAGAATAAAATTGAATCATTGGCGTAGGTAGTTCAAATGAAAGAGTCGCTCTTCAGTAATTGAACTCTGATTATCAAAATTGGAGAGCTTGAAGTAGATTTCAGGCTCAACAAGTTCATTGGACTCTGAGCCCTTTGGTGTGACAAGGAGGTCCACGCCGAGTGTGGAAGAATGAATCAAGCAAACAGACAGGTTGAATTAATGTTTCCAAGACTGTAACACCGTTTGTTCGTGCTAGTTTGAGTTGAATTCACCCATGCGTTGGATTTTGCGATAAAAAAGACCGGATATCTAATTATTAATGGACTACTCATTGGCAAATGATTTAGCTCTACATTCAAATTTAGAGTGTTCCGCATACGCGATATTTAAAAGAAAATGCGATGAAATTATTAGACTTTTAGTCGTTACTCCGAAATACAAGACTTGGCAGACATTCGAAAGCGAATGAGTAAGCTAAATTCCACGGAATGCAAGCTTAGTACGTCATAGAAGCCGTTCGGTGAATTAAGAAAAGGTTTCATCCGTCTGTACTCACGTTATAAATGATATATTTCTCTGCCTCGTCATCGTAAGTTCCTGGCTGATAGACAGGGCAAATGATGTTGACTTGGTCGTATTCGAACGCTGCATTGTTCTTGTTCACATCTATGATGTGATCTGTGTTGTCTATCCGGAATCTGAAACAGACAAAATAATAGTTCGTCGGGTAAGCCATGGTTGCACTTTTTCTAACTGCGTTCATGAATTCGGGGCATATAATAGATGATGTAATAATCATCATGTTACTGGTTTATTTTCATTTCAATTGTAATGAGTAGAAGTGGGGAGATGTATAGATTAGAGCGCCTCTAGTCGTGCGAATACCTGGGAAAGGGGTATTCAGGAGTAAGAGGAACAAACGCTGAATTCTCGCCAAGTAATATTCAGCGATGAAAAGTTGGCGAGAATCCTCTGATATAGCAGCATTGTTGGTGGCAGTAACTGTCACAATTGCGCACATAGCTCGAGTCCCAAACGACCAATGTCGCGGATACAGATCCTCGCGACAGACTGGCTGCGAAATTGAGGCGGCCGGTTCGTTGCTCCTTCTCGTTAACAATGCTCACAACATCATTTGACTCCCGAACTCAATCCAGCATGTTAATCCGATCAGGGAGAATATGACGCGGGACAACTTATTCTCACGAATACCCAAAATCCCGATAGCCGATGCAGCAGCACAAGGAAAGCCTCTCAAGATAAGCCCCCGGCTATCAGAAGCAAGACAAAAAGGAAGAGGAAGGAACGGGTGCCGTTAATTACAATCTTATTTGGGGGTAGAGCAATAAAGGAAGAGAATCTCGAGCGACTGGCGCCATCGAAGCGGAGAAGCTGAATGCGGGAGCAGCGTCAGCCCGGGAGCAGCGCAGGGGCTAAGGCTTGAGTTGCATCGCGGGCTTAACGGAGGCTGCGGCCGAAGCAGCAGCAGCAGCAAGAAACGCCGGTGTAGTGTTTTGTTGTCCGAAAAAGGAACAGGGATTTTTTCTTCCGAGCTTTCACAACGTATTAACATTGAAAGAGAAGCAGATAAGAAGCGAAGGCGAGAGAGAAAGAGGGAGTGACGGGGAAGGCAGGCCGGGCGGCAGGGAGCGCGGGGCCCGTGCGGGCGAAGCTGGGCGAAGCCAAGCACGCCGAGAAGCTGCACGCGGACACGAGGACGAGGGCCGCGCCGGGAGAGCGGAACGGGAGGAGCACGAGAGTGTCAGTGTCGAGAAGCTGCTACGGGCTGTGCGGCATGCGTGCAGAATAACACCGGAGCGATATATGCCAGATAGCTCGGCGCGCGGCAACAGCCGCAGCAAAGTGTGAAGGAGTCGGCGCAAAGAGGGATCGGGCCAAAAAGACGACGCTGCGTCGAGCAGCTTCTCCCTTTCACGACGATCAAAATGAACATTCCGCCATACCGACCATCGTGATCAATTGTCCAGAAGATATTTGACTGTTGCAAACAATATTCCAACACGATCCCTGACTATACTGTTGGTAGGCAAATATTTGCGCGCCACCTGAACAACGGCTTTTCGTATTTACAACAGTTTTTGAGCTATCATGAAAAAAGTGCGAGACACATTCAAATGCGTTGATAACAAAGGGTTTGCCCTGGCAAATTTTTTCACGGCGTTTTCAGCGTGATTCCAAGGCTCGAATGTATACAAAGATCCCTGAGGAACACGATTTTGCTACTTCAGCTGGGGTTGGCTGATGGTCTACATGAGCCAAATAAGACTCCAGGAGACCCTGTCAGAGTTCTCGTTCAGTTTGTACTTGTTCAAGATAGGAACCAGTTTGAGAAAGCGTTCGTTATATTCCGAAACCCCAGCGAAAGGCGACACTTTTTGGCGCTAATGGAACAAGGAAAGATAAAAACGCTCCTCGCGGCGAAGAATAGAAAATCATCATGCAGAGAGAGCCGCTGTGAATGGGCTACACTTTCTGATAAGCCACCAAACGACCAGATTCGAAGAGTCCAATCAATAATATGAGCATGCGCGATGTATGGTCAACTCGATGAGAAGCTCTGCTCTTGTGGTGTTATTGGCTTGCTTCGTTGCTGAGTGACGCGGCGGATGCATTCCCATTCTGCTGCCTCTGCTGCATCGAAGAATAAATTATCTCGGATGAGAGACGAAAGTGGAGTTGAGAGCTTTGGCTTAAAAGCCACGTTTGAAGATGTCCACTCGGAAGATTATTATTTGATCTTTGCAGCAGAGCGCGCGCTGTTTTCGAGGCACGACTACGGCTGAGCAATTTCAATATTTTCCGAGCACCGAGGAGGTCCTGCTCATGCGCGGATGTAATATACTCGAACGAGCCCGGCAAGGAATTGAAGCGGAGCGTAGTTCTTTCATGCTCATTTCCTACGGGGCGAAATCGCTCTCGAGTGTAGAGCGTGAAAATCGTATGATTAGACGCAGGATAAGGCTTACGCGGGAGTCTTGGTCAGCAGCGCGAGCCTCGCGGCTCAAACACGAATTGCTGCGTACCGAGCTGCGTACGCGAGCGAGCGAGCAACTGGTGTTTGACCGAGACTCGAGCTGTCCAAAGTGGATGCTTCAAGAGCGCATTCTGCTTTCTCAAGGACTCAATGGAGATCGGCGAGAAATTCTTTCATGACTGAAAGAACCACTTTTCTCTTTCTCTCGGCTTGTCTCTGCAGCTTTGGGCCGAGCTGATTCGATGCGCGGGCAGAAAGAGGGAAGAGAGAGAGGGAGAGAGAGAGAGAGAGAGAGAGAGAGAGAGAGAGAGAGAGAGAGAGAGAGCTGCAGGTATACATTAAGAAAAATTTAAAGAATGGGCTAGGAAGAAATGGATTGGAAAGAAGTGGAATAAGCATGGCATCAGCAGCAGCAGTGCCGAAAAGGAGCCAGGTAGGATGAGAGTGCGTGGGCCAATGAGAAGAAATAAATTAGGCTTGGGGTGAGAAAAGAAGAAAGAAGCGAGAGAGCGACACACACACACACACACACACACACACACACGGAGCGTAGTGGTGTCCTGTTCCTGTCGGGAAGAACCGGTTCCTCGCGTCATCTCGCCATATCAAGGAAAGAGGAACGAAATAACTGCAAGAGCGAGAAGGAGATCGTCATGCGAGGAAGAGAGCGTCGAGCGCTGCCCGAGCCCTGCGCTGCGCACTCACGGCGCCCGCGATACATCGCAGAGCGCAGGCGAGTATGCGCGTATTCGGAATGCTGATGCAGCTCTCCATGCAGCTGCAGCGGTGTAACTCGTACGAGAACTCGTATTACTGCGAGTTGCGCGCTCACTCGCTTAATTAATCACCGCGCGCACCTATTACGAGCTCTCAATTCATGAGCAACGGCAACGCGTCCGTGGATGGACCTGCGCGAGGGCGATGACTGCTTTGGTGCTCGAGAGCACTTTGACTGCGTATGACCCCCGTATTGCCTCTCGAGGATGATCCTCTTCCGCGGCCTCGATAATGGATGTCTCCAGTTCCCACTTCTCATCGCTTGCGGTCCCTCCGTGAGCAACGAGATATTTATCGTCGCAGCAGCGTCGCCGTCTCGCGCCTTGTGCGCCAGCCGAGTGCACTGTTCCATCCTCGATGCCGTCTCTCGTACGTTACCGCACACGCGAGTGCAGCGCGGTCAGTATCGAAGACCGAAGAAAGGAACGGCAGCGGCGCGCGTTCCTCGATTACAGGTGAATCTTGCGCGTCGCCGTTTACCTCTGCGCACCTCTTCTCCGCAGCACGTTCGCGCTCCCTTCGTGTTTTTTCTTTTCCGGCTGTGCCTGAGTACAGGGTATTCGGCGCAATTCGCGCGCACGAGCACATCGTCACCTGGAGGAGCTGGCATCTTATTCAACGCATTACGTGTGCAATTTTGCGAACGTGGAACAGCAGCTCTCTTGCGGGAACGACCTTTTGTCGAGCCAGCTGTCGTAGTTGATTGTATCGAGACCAACTTCCCGAATATTAAATTACAAATGTTGGAATTGAGTAACCCGATGTCACGAGTCCACGTGGAAATTCCCGCGGAAATTCCACGTGGAATTCTTCGGAAAAACTCCAAAAATGACACCTATAGAATTTTGATTTTTCCATGGGGGATTTTACGGGGAAATCTACGAGGAAAAAATTCCACGTGACATTTTTGGACCTTTTTCATGGAATTCGAATGGGAATCTACAAGGAATTATTCCACGGGGAACTCCACGCGAAATTTCCACGATGGTTTTCACGTGGACTCTTGAGGCTGAGAAAGAGATTACTTTTTGCGTCGAGAGCCAATGAGGCAGTCTGTCAAACCGGATGTCGACCGATCAACTAAACTCCAAAGAGATTTGGACGTTGTGAGATCAATGTCAATACTTAAGAATACTCTCTCAGTCTGTTCTTATGATCAAATTCTCTCTAAAAGCTGAGATGGAAGATCAAATGAATCATACTCGAGTGATCGCAATAACGTTCCGGATTAATTTCAAGATTACATGTACGATCTTCCCGCATATTCATGATGACGGTACCGTCTCAATTCGATTGGAATCTCCCAACGTCGAACTTGAGCAAGTCGTTTTTAATCAATTTTTCAATTCAATCATGTCTAATTCTTCCCCGGAAGTATTCAATCCCTATCGTAGCCACGGCAATTCGAAAGGTTATGCCCATTTCACTCGAATAGGAGGTTTTGAATTCTCAACTCGCCCCCTTCTTTCAACAAAATGTTAAGAACTTGAATTGATAATGGGGGAACAGGTGGCTCGTGTGAGGAATGTTGAAGCACGATCTTTTGGCAAATTAATGTATTTGCTACGTTCAACGTGATTTGTTGACCTCATCAGGCTACAAATGATCGTCGTTTGTACATACCTACAAAGGTACTACCTCAATAAGATATGAGGAGACCCTCAAGGTACCATCTACAAAGGCTCGAAAATGATGATTAAATAATGCCTTTATTGCAGGACTGTCTTGAATACTATAGTATTGATTTAATTGGACGTGTCCTGCTAAATCCTTGCACAATAAGCGAAAACTTAGCAGCGAACAGTTCAAAAACAATCTTCATAAATTCTGGCAGAAACCATATCAACCTAAAAGAGGACGTCCACAATCTCGATCGGATATTTACGAATCTGTTGAAATAATCGCTCCGCAGCTGATCAGTTCTCCGTCTTTGTTTATTTTTATTGTCCCAGTTCAAGGTGGCTCTCTCTCCTCTGGTCACCCGTCAATCTCCTCGTTCCTTCTCTCCGCGACTCCTTGCTCCATAGATCTACTCAGCTACCTAGCAATATATGTATGCCAGATTAAATATGTAAAATTGGCCGTCAGTACGTGATATTCGTCAAACTATGACAGGTAGTCTCTATATAGTCTCTATATAGTCTACGCATTTGAATTTGGAAATGTAAAAAGCTTTAAGAAGTCTCAGCCATGGTAATTGTAAGTGGTGACATCTTCAAATTTGTGAAAATACTGTGATCACTTTCAATTGATGTTTGTGTCAGTGAATTTGTACAGCCTGGTGAGTGAATAATCTGCCATATTTATAATTGAACGGGAAATACTTTTTTCACTCTCGATCTATGAACTTTCGTTCAGAAGTCGATACATTTTTTCAAATGACGACCACCACCCTCCCCCGCCCGTTCCAAAGCCAATAATGTAATGTGGCTTATCAGCCATTCACCTATGGAGCTGGGCGAAGTCCGGATACCGGAGACCCTCTTGGTTTTTTCCTGTCTGCATCTGTCAAACGATCATGGATTTTTCTGAGAAGCAATACGAAAAGTTAATCCATGCAGTATCTTGCAAATTTTATGAGAAGTAATCCGATCATCGTGAATTTATTGAAGTAAGCTCAATGCAACAAAATTCTTGTGGGGCTCTTGAGGACTCGAAAGGTAAAGTATTAACGAAAATGCCTCTCGGCTGATTATATATCGTTGAAATGAGCTGCAGAAGCCGACAAATGATCTCCAGAGTGATATCCCGTGACGACTACTTTTGCTTTGATCGTCAAATTAGAAAACGTGCATTATGACTCGCATAATATGATAGTCACTGCAGTTGTAAAAGCAAGTCTGAAAGTCTCGGCCGTGCAAAAATGCAGAAAAAGTCTCTTGAAGAAACACCTACACCTGATGTGAGGCCATAGAGCTATGACATAGCCGTACGTTATTCACTAAGATAAAAATATTCCAAAGAATCGGATTTAATACTCATTGACTCCATTCCATTAGAGAATCGGTTCAAGTGGAATCAGTTTCTGTTGGAAGTGCGGCTGCACCCGTCTCTCCTCGCTCCTTTCTCATCTCCCTCCCTTGGCGCGCCGCCAGATTGGACCCAGCGCGTCCACCTCAGTCTTGCACCCAACGCGGCGAGGTGCGCACCGAGTGCGTGAATAAATAGAGTCTTTCCGAATCCCTGTGTGTTTATTCCTGAACCCGCTCCGCAATAACTCTCTCAGTTTCAAAATTTTCAATTTCGCTAAACTAAGGTGAATGGTTCAGATGCTGAGAACGAATGCTTGATTGTAAAGGATTGTACAATGGCTCTAAGATTTGACGATCGATAGAAACCGAAATTCAAACAGATTTTCAACAGGTGCGCAAACTGCCTACATCAAATTTCCCGGATTTTCCCTCAGGATGTAAAAATCAATACAAGAGTCAGACAAAAACTAACCAACAACAGTTTCAGATAGGACCTATGAAATCTTCAAATTATTTTTGAATTGATCAAAGAGGGATCAACTGAGGCACGCAAGCTGCATCACGTATAGATCGATGAGTTTGTCCGTTCATAATATGGAAAGATCATTGATGACGCGATGAGTAATCAAATTGATTCGGAGACTCGCTCGTAGATGCGACCATGATATATATCTGTCCTTTCGCTCTGCGTAGACTTATGCGCACACGGTGTCCCTGGAATGATTGAATATAAGTTCTTAGTTTTACGTCTCGGCACCTGCTCTTTAGAGCTTGATCTAGACGGCACCCATGTGCGTGGGGTTGAGGTACGCTTAACCAGCGCGTCAGCAACTGCCAACTACCGATTTCACCTCGGTGAGGGGCACCTCGGTGAGGGGGACCTACAGTTTAAGGTGGGTTCCGAACCACCGAGACCGCCGTAAAAAGCACATGAGAAAAAATCTCAGTGGTGCCGGCCAGGATTCGAGGCCTTCCGCGTGGGAGGCAAGGACCTTATCCACTAGGCCGCACAGCGGCAAATTGACGACTCGATCGTTCGTGTCACTGAAAGCGACACGGATAGCGTGTTATTTTACACGAAGCCGTGTTATTTCGCCAACTCCACACTCTTCGTATAGGCAAAATGACAGGGTCAGATTTAAAGGGATTCGTCTCCCCTTCAGACGATATGAAGGTTGGTCGTCGTGAGCTTATGCCGTATAGAAAGCTTACATCTCGTCATTCATGCATGGAGATTTTGGTTATCAACACAATGAGTCCTAACCCATAACCCTCGCACGCCATTTTCAATGCCCACAAAAAATCATTGTCTGCATGCTACCGTGAAGATGCTCTTATTTCCATAACATATTTTTCGTAAATATTGAGGTCACGTAGCCAGCCACGGGTGTCTAAAACAACATATTTTTGAGCAAAGGAGTAATTTTGCTCTCCCGCTCGGTTAGGGAGCACTTTCGAGGATGAGCTATACCGCTGGAGTAAAGTTCTCCGTTTCTAATTCTTTGCTATGCGATGCAGACATCAATTAGTCTCGGCTTCCACTTACTCCTAAAACGTGAGATGAAAGGAGAGCAGAGCCGCTGGGATTTGGAGGTGAGGGAACAGCAGTGATATGCGGCCACCGCACGCACGCCTGAGTCGCAAAGAGGCGAGCCATGGTACGAAGGTAGGGAAAGAACAGGAGAAATGGGATGAATTAATCAAGAAGACGAGGCGCACGCTTTTCTTAGCTGAAAGAAATGTGCGGTATCACATATGTTACATATACATGTTCACGCGTGTGAATTGTACAAGCAATTCGATGGCTCCGTGGCAGTTGTGGGAGCACAGTGCCTTCGCATCAAAATTATGCTGTATTTAGGAGTGCTCCTAAAAGCCCGGGCTCGCATGGGACCGTTCGCTATCAGATTGGCGCTCATTTTCAAATGAGCCTCGGGAAGGATAGAAGTATCGATGTGACCCAAAATGAAGTAGCGAAATAGATACACTGAAAAATCGATGCCGAACAAAGTGCATAAAAGTCACGAAGAGAGGAGCCGGATGAACGAAAAGAGAAAGGAAGAACGAGGATAAAAATAAGTAAAAGGCGTTTTCAAGAATTCGCTTTTATCTCTGAATGTTCAATTGCAAAGTATCAACTTGAAAACCACAAATTTGTCTCGTTGGCAGCGCGGGATCCACATTTCTCGATGGATGTCCTGCATCACTGATATTGTATATCCGACGCTCGAGGTCAATGGTAATGGCAGATGCGACGCCGAGTCTTTACTCGAGAAATCGATTTCAGGCATTGAGTTTCACTTAACAACTTCTCATCTCTCGGAGGTCGCCTTTCCGAAGACAAGGGAAAAAGTGCGCCACGCTTATTTACAGCTGAGGCACGTCACACGGCCGCCCCCTGCCTCTGCGCAAGTATACTTGCGTAGAGGGTATCGTTAGATGTAGACCCATCACTGCCCCGGCTTTGAGGGAGAATTGTGCAAATCGCCAGGGCAGCAATTACCGCCGCTACTCGGGAGTGGCTCGCTATGGTGCTGGTGTTGACGCAGTCTTCGAGCTAAATCGCGACGACTAATCGCGAGCCCACGCAGTGCGCGCACGGCGAGGGCTCGAGTTGATTTTCATCGAGGCTGACAATGCTACTCGCGGTATCGTGACATGCGCTTTTGTCTACTGTCAATACAAATTTTATACAAACTTTTAGGCTACCGTGGTATTATAATTTCTCGATAATTTCTCTAGATGAAACTTGAATCGCTCTGAGTGAGGCCGTATTCCGTTCAATTTAAACAATTTGTTTCATTATAATTAGTTTTCAAAGAGGCTGGAAGCCGCCTCTCCTCATCACGCCTCTCGCGATGCTAATATCCTGGTAGAAATCTGAGCATTTTTACTTGGTCTGAAAGCAGGAACTGCCCAGTTCCACAGCATCAAAAAATGGCCAATAAAACTGGCCAGAAACTGGCCATTATTTGGCCATGAATTTCACCAGAAAACTATCGAAAGATT
>JAPYYZ010011665.1:0-15183 GCA_030522705.1 Eretmocerus eremicus | reverse complement strand
TCTACTTGGCACGTGTGTCTGACTATAGCGCGACTGTTTCTACTGATGCGCCGTTCGCTGCCTCGGCTTCGCGAACTCTGTGTCGCTGGCTCGCGCCGTATAACGTCTGATCCGATTTGCCTTGTTTCGCTGCTCCGAGAGAGAAAGGGAGGCCAACTGGCCACTACATAAATTCCGCGTAGCCGCTTCGGGACGAGCTGTTTGCATCCGTTGCTGGACTGTAAACTCGCCGGAGTAGCTCTCTGGGCTGGGCGAATGCATGTCTATGGGTACACGTGCACGCGACTCTACGCGGGGCTTGCTCGACTCGTTGCTTTTTGTTGCCTCGATCGATACGCTCATCAAACAATGGCCGGTGTTGATTCGTTAAGGTTGGACGACGGCGATTTTGAGCCGAAAAATCTTGTTTTTTTCATTGTTGCTGGAGAATGTCTGTCACACTATCAACTTTCAAATTGACTAGTGTAAGGTATATTTTGATCGGATAAGCCATTTTACTTATATTGACTACTCATGATTTCCAATTGACTCAATGTACGAGGAGAAAATGAAAACCTAACATTTCTCAACTATAATAATTGATATTATGCGTCGTCATTCTGACTCGAATATCTGATATTCATGACATCAGAGTATCATTACTGAAGCTGAAATTCGATCTATGATAAGCAGATTAGAAGACCATTCATGAAAACAGAATTAAGATACGTGAACCTCACGCAGGGCGGAATGAGATAAACTACGACAGCACTACCTGCTTGTCAGAGTAAGATACAGTGTGAAACAAAATTTGTCATGAAAGTGATCCATGTAGACATTTTACAATCTCCGAAAGTTTTCTGCGAAGACATAATTCAATGGGAAACTCCCAAGTTAACTGAATCTACGACGTAAAATGATTTCCATCTTGTGCATCAGATGCAAGATAAAAAAAGAACCATTGAAAGAATGATCAATTGTTAAAAGTTGAAAATTCGAAATATTCACCATGCTGTCAATGTTCAAAGTACAGTTAAAAAGGGGTTCCATTTAGAAATCCGAGATTGGCGGCTCGACATAAAAGTTGAATCGGAAACTTGGTCCCAAAATTCGCAATTACAATATACCTATGCTAACAATGTTTAAAAAAAACCTATATCGCAGTTGCTACCGTATCAGCTCTAGGAGTCAAAGGTCGTGACTTGGGGCCTTGATCAAATCTATTTCTCATTTTCCAAGCAGAAATTATGCCGGGACTAGAAAATAATTTAATTAACCCTCGTTACAAAACTTTTCGGATGTGTGATTTGTGGATACTGCTGACTGAATGGTTACCGTGGAAGATTTGGAATGCTGAAGAAATTTTGAAAGAATTGCAAATTACATAATCTTTTCGAAGTCGCTCAAAGGTTCACGCGAAGGTCTTTCAGAGTCTCTTCAGAATAGATTTATCGCTGTTCTAAGAACCTTAAAAGATCCCATTCGTAATTTGGAGTGGTTCTCGGAGAACTATTAAGGAGCACTAAAAGAAGTCTTGGATAATATAATCCATTTTTACTCAATACTAGGGGTTGCAGCAAAAGAAACAATATTTCACGTATGTACGTTATATATCACAGTATCATTAATTATATTCAAGGTTGAAGGACGGACAATACGGAAAAGATAGAAAGATGTTTCCTTGGATCCACAAGAGGTTGATCAATGTATAGGTACATTTTATGGAGCTGCACTTTGACGGATTTCACTGTGTTGTAGCCTACAGGTGAGACGCGTCCAGACGAATCTTACGTAATCCAAACGTTAAATATCAACGACAGCGTGATCGTTAATTACTATACCTGTATTCTCGTGATGTTGATTGAATTCGTATCTCATGTGCTAAAATCGAATTATATTGGAATACCCACTTCCCACATCTGTTGATACAAGATGAGCTAACACGAGTTATTGATTAATCGGGGCGTTAATTGATATATCATATGCTTAAATTGGATTCTGCGGTGATAAAAAGACTCCACGAAGAAAAAGTCTCTCACAGAGGAAGATTCATGCTACAGAACCTTTGACACTTGAAAGTCTCCATGCAAGGCGCATCTATTCCTACTTCATTAGTAGCTCAGTTGATCAAAATGAGAAAATCAAGACAGCTTATACGAAGGAGTCAATACTTTTCAGAGTCCGAATATTTGAAATGAGAATTCTCACGTTTCTACGTGTTAAAAGCCCATCCCGGCCTTGAAAGGTACAATCCCGTAGTTTATTGCATTCAATCTTGAATGTTCTTCTTACTTTGCCTGCATCAAGAATTACTCACGCTGTAAATTCGGATTACGTAGATTCTTTTATGAAAACAGACTTAATCACTCATTTTCATGGGCGTATCACATAAGATTGGCTTACAGGATGAAAAACCATGTGTGATCTTTTACTTTTTCATACTCAGGATTGAGTAGACTGGATCTTACTCACAAACATCAGTCTATCGTATGGCCTCGTAGATTGCGGAAGATTAACAGAAAAGTGTTGCAAGAATTTCAAAAAACTCTGCTGCCATTACGTGGATAATTCACAGGAACAAAGACCCTAGGGTCTATACTCGTATTACATTCACAATATTCAAAGTCTAGAGCAGAGATTTCATTGTTGATTACATACGAGCGATTCTTTGTGGTTTAGTCTCCACAAAGATAGATATCCCAAGTAAATCATATGATTTGAAAGCAATGAAAATCGTTCGATCTTCTCCGATACACCGTTTCATATAAATAATGACCAACAACTTTAATTCAATCATTCTTCGACTCTCAAATACCAAAGAAATGATATTTATTTGCGTTATCATTCAATTAAGGTCATGTAAAAGCTCTACCTTACCGACATTTATTAGAATTTGATTCAAAATGAAACAAAACAATATATCGAAAAAGTACCTTCAAGCTGCCCTCCGTATCGGTAGAATAAATCACTGTGTAAAATTCTGAAGCGACCCGCTCAAAGTGTTTGGAGTCATTTGAACTGTAGTGTAATTACAATATATTTGCACCGTGGTTCAAATTACTCCGAGCGCTCTAAACGGATCGCTCCAAAATACACAGTGGTTCATTCTACCGATACGCACGGCAGCTTGAATTTACTTTTTTGAACTATTGTTTTGTTTCATTTTGAATGAATTTATGGTAAATGTCGATAAATTAGAGCTTTTTCTTCCCCTTAACCCAAGTTTGGTACGATTTGAAAATGATTTAAAAGACAAAAATGAAAGCAAAAGATGGAAGAATATTATTAATTGCCATCAAAATTTATTGCTATTTCTTGACCTGGAATGGAATCATAACTCACTCTCATCAAACAACTGAGCAAATAGTCTGGTCTCCCGTTTCATTTCGGTGGCACGAGAATCAAAATGGCTTAATTATGTTTAATGAGGAGCGTCGAGAGAAACAGTAGCTCCACGATCTTCACATTTCAGAAAATTTTCGTTCTCTCTCTTTCTCTTTCCCTTTCAGGCGCTTATCAGATTTCCACGTTATAATTTGTTGATCAACAACAGTTTTGCTCTTCGTATCTCCTCCTAAAAATTTCAAATTACACCCGCAAAGTTAATCGATTGTGTATTGACATTCGGCAAATATATCTCCTTATAGGAGCTTTTGACTAATTTCGGCAACAATTTGAAAAATTTGAGCCATTAATTTCTCATAGTTGAGTCCTGCGATATTTCTACAGGCGAACATTGTTGAATAAACGGGGAGCATAGATGACACATTTGACTGTCTCCGGGAAACTTGTGCGTTGTATCTTTTACGGGAGAGAGCGCAGCTCAAGATTCGTCAAGCAAAGAGAGGTCGATTTCGTCTCCTTCCTCAAATAGGTGAGGTGAAAACGAAACGGACGAATTTTGATCCATCATTCATGTAGCGGGGTTTGAAACGCCATATTTGCTATCAATCAATCTCTCCTGATTCTTTGATTTTAGAACCCACTGGGGAAATTTAATACATAAAGATTGCAGTACTCCGAAGAAGCAGGGAAATAGCTCCAAAAATCCTATCGCTCCGAATGTATTGTAGGATTCGGGGAAGCGAAGACAAAGGCGGGGTGGGAAATAACGACTCGGGGATGAACTTGGGAGCGTCTATTGAGAGAAAAACGTGTGAAGAGTAAATGTATATTGCGAATGGGATGAGTGAGAAACAAGGCGAGTGTTGTAGGTTTTTCAAGCGATCTTCTGCGATGCGCGCGAGTCGAGGTTTATACATCGTCGGCTCACCGCATCGCGCCTCGCAAAAAATACTGCGTTCGGCTGATCGCGATCGCGAGATGAACCTCCCCATGAGGGACATCGCGCTCTCGCTAGCCGAACGGACGCCAATGCAATTGCACACAGTTACAATGGCATTGTCGTCGCGCAAAGAATGAAGAGAGAATATTTATCCGGCCGCTAAATAATCCCTCTGGCTCCACAAATAGCTTCTCTTTTAATGTTTGAGATGAAAAGAGAGTTAAAAGTGGCAAGCCTGGGGTTTCGGAGAATCTTCGCTTTCACTTCTTTTCTCATCTGCGATTCAATATTTAGCCTCCATTTACGGGCGAATATCTGTTTGCTGACTGCCCCTAGAGCTACTAGAATTTTTTCAATTCCCTCAAAGCATAGCACGAGGATATTTGAATCGGGAGGATCAGAGAACAGCCCCATTAACTTTCAAAACGACGTCCGCGCGATAAATTGCATCATGTTTCGCAGAGAGCGAGAGACAGCGAAGCGTCGCTCTGCGCATTCCTGGGGAACAAAGTCGAGCAATTTGAATGCGCTGCGGGGCGGTCTGTACACGCACGCATAGATGCGAGCTAATCGATGCGGGCACATGTGCCGGCCGCAAGCTCTCGGCGTTTCGCGCGGCGCGCCATTGCCAAAGCAATACGCTCGCTCGCGTTTTGAGATACGATAGGGCTCCCTTTGATGAATTGATTAGAGCTTGGCCGGCGGCGCGTCGCGGCCGATCGCTCGTAGAATAAGCCGCGCGCAAATAGAATGAGAGGCGAGCTATGCTCGTGACGGGGCCGCAATAGTACGGCCGCCTATACGCGGCGTATCGCAGCTGGCGCCGCTCTCTCTCTCTCTCTCTCTCTCTCTCTCTCTCTCTCTCTCTCTCTCTCTCTCTCTCTCTCTCTCTCTCTCTCTCTCTCTCTCTTCCGCGAGCGATCCGGCTTCATTCGTTTGATTTATTTTAATGAAAGCCCCGGCTAGAGGATCTCTTTTCAATGGTCCATTCTTTTTCATCCGCTTCGCGTGTTTACAGCACTTTGGTTCGCTTTTCATGAAGTGCCCGATCCGCCGTGCGGTGTGGTGTACAGTGTATATGACTAGCGTTTTGCGTTCACGGCGCGAAACTGTCGTAAACTTTGATATCCATTACGGCTTTGCAGGCAAAATTCGGGTATTCAATTCGCTGGAGGTGGTTCCAGAGGGTATTCGGCGCTTTTCGAGCGCTGACGTAGATATGCGAAAGTTATACTCTCGGAATCTTTTTGGAGCACTTTTATCGGTAGAGGCTCTCAACAATAGTCAAATATCTCATTTTTGAGAGGAAATTGTGAACAATGTCTCGATATCCATTAATCTTATGCGATATCAAGTGAATTCAATTGCCGACTGAATAGCTTGAGCCAAGATGTTGAGCCCATCCGCCACACCTCAATAGGTTTCAAGTGGAAGATCTAGGAGTATACTTTTTTATTCAAAAGAAAATCGTCCATCGATCTCAACAATTACGACAACGAAATCATCAGCATCTAAAGTGGGGACAGTGATAATTCATAACGATTTAATTTTTTGCAATTAATCATGAGATCGTTTGACCTTAATCCGATTGCGTGGATGTATCATTTGAAGCAGAACAACTCTTGATTCGAGACTTCATGTATTTTCCATACTTCTCAATTCATGAGGGAAAAGTTATACATTTTCTTCTCGTACGCAATGAATAGTCAAGCAGAATTCTTCATGATGAGATTCATGTAACAAAAATCAACAGATTCCAAAAGAATGGACGCAAGAAATAATTCTTGCCAAACCAGATCTTGTCATAAAACCAGGGTTTTTACCGAATCATTTCACAGAAAGTACCAAATATAATGAGTTCCTTGTATCTATAATGACTATGATTAAGACCTTTAGATAGAACGCAATGCAACTGTTGATAACGAAATGGAACGAAATTCAAAATCAATTTTGGAGGAAACCCTGCATAAGACTGAAGACCGACTATCCTTTCTATCTATCTTATTTTGCATACAGTTTGAATCAGTACACGCCCAACAATGAGGACAGATGCCCTCTCCCTGCGAATCAGTTGAATGGCAACTGAAGCATTCAGTACAGACTCACTGTAATGATTGAATCAGTAAGACTGTTTTACCCATTTCAGTAGTATAATAATTTTTTTCTGATGGTAGATGACTACACGAGCCTAAAATGATGTTTTTAGATCCAGAAACTATCAGTCGTGGCAATATGCATTGTTTTAGACATCACCCAAATTTACTGATTTGCCGAAATACTGGTTCGCCGCTGATCTACTGATGAATCATTAGGAATTCCTAATGATTCATCATTAAAAACCGCTCCCGCCGAAAGTTACTGCGAATCAGTGTATACACATTGATTCAATCAGTTATCGACTACTGATTCGCGATCATAACCTATATTGCCACCTCGTGACTTTGAGCATCGTTTCTAGCCGCAAATCGAATTAAAACTGTTGCTAATCGTGTATTACTTGTTGATTCATAATGGCAGAGCACAGCGCATATCGACTTTACGTCAATGATATCGTAAAAATGCTTAAAATAGCGTAGCTTGCACGGGTGATTCTACTGATTCGCGCTCTTACTGATTCGCCATTGCCACCTCGCGACTTTAAGCATCGTTTGTAGCCGCAAATCGAATGAAAAATGTTGCTAATCGTGTGTTACTTGTTGGTTTATAATGGCAGAGCACAGTGCATATCGAATTTACGTCAATAATATCGTATACGAACCTAAATAGCGTTGCGTGCATGAATGGTTTTACTGATTCGCCGCCTCGTTACTTGAAACATGTATCAAACAAATCAAGAGTTATCAAAGTACCGGATTCATGCCTTGCGTAACTTTTCATCATGGCTGTAACTATTTGTAGTATGTAAGCACTAGTTACCCCGCAGGAAGAAATTTAAAGTATGATGTAAGCTCGCTTAACCTCGAATTCGCACAAAAGTACTGATTCGCCACTGCCAAATTTGCGACTGTGAGCATCGTTTGCAGCTGTGAAACTCATTAAAACTGTCGCTAACAGTGTGTCACATTGTAATTAAATATACTATGGCAGAACAGAGTGCACATCGTATCAACGCCAATAATTTCTTCTCAGTCGCTAATTTGCGTTGCTTTCATCCAAGACTCTACTGATTCATCGGCGGATGCCTTGTGATTGTAATATGATTCATCTATTGGCTATAACGATATCCAAATAACATTCATAAATGTGATCCGAATGTAGAAAATTGGCAGATATTGAATGATTAGATCAGTAAAAACCGCTCCCGGGAAACTGATTGAATTAGTGTGTATTGACTGATTCGTAGTTGGGTTTAACTGATTCGTAGGGAGAGAGTGTGGGGGGCAAGTTCAAAACCTACTAAAATTTCTCGGAAAATCCAAGTTAATTATCAAGCACAGGACCTTTTTTTTGGACGATTCTCTCTTGAGTAATCCAAATTTTTATCAATAATACTGCTGTGGTACTCTTATGATCCGCGATGTATAAATTTTTGATCGACTTCGAACTACGAATGATTCAAGGCTCGAGTGAAATCTACACACCTGAGTGATTTGTCACTTGATCATTTGTGTCAAATTGAGTTGAAAGCGCGCTTGCAACATTTTTAAACGAGCCTTGAGTTGAAAATAACTCAGATCGAGTGAAAAACCACTCGATAAAATTGAGAGAGTTCCGTGCGGTGGATTTAATGGGAAAAGGGGAGACGCGAGTGGCGAAGTACATAAAAAGTTTTTTGCTTCTTGTAGAGGAACTCTTTTCAAAACAAGCATGAATTAATGTGGCATGATTCGAAGTTTGAGATGTTTCATACTTCGCAGAGTCTCAGAGATCACTTTAATCTTTTTTTCATAGCTCCGTCACGATTCTTGCTTATTCAATACAAAGTTACACGAGTTGGAAAGAATTTCAAGTGAAATCTTTACCTTCTATCGCGGTGAGAAAGGCGGAATTCTTCGCCATAGTAAATAGGTCATCTAAATGGAAGCTACTTTGGATTCAGAGGGATCTTTCTTTCATCCAACGAATTGCGATAGAATTTGTGAAGGATTTTCTGTACTGTCATGGAAATTGGTACAAGGACCAATATCCTGGTACGCTGCGAAGCAGAAAATCAAATACATCACGTGTTTGTACTCAATTCGATTCAATTATTCCGCAAACGAGGCAGTCATGACGCATGGTTATAAGAATCCAAGATATGTTATAACTCTCCATTGAAAGGATTGCTAAAAAATGATGTGACTGCACCAGAAAAAAAGTATAAATGAAATACTCTTTCATATAACTTACGAGGAAATGTATAAAGTTCTCAAATCAATATTACTAAAACGCTTACGTCAAACGAGTGGTTATCTCCAAAATGTGAGCCATCCTTTCATAATTCATTTAGGGCGTGTCAAAGCTTTATCTTACCGACATGAATTATAATTTCAGTTGAAACAAAACTATTTAATGTTTCGAGAAAGTAGCTCCAGACGCAACTATGTTTTTGTGAGATGTGTACTGTCCAAAACTTTGGAGTGATCCATGCTGACGCATAAATGTGGTTTACTTGAAGGCTCCAGTTGAGCATTAGGCAAACCATTGGAAGAGGTCAGCACGAATCGCTCCGAAATTTTGCACTGTGATACATCTCACCAATACGAAAAAGTGTTTGGAGCTATTTTTTCGGAATATTGTTTTGTTTAATTTTAAATTAATTCATGGTTAATATCGGTAACGAAGAGCTTTCACATGCACTTAATAACTCTCGTGCGCGAGAAACGGAATATTGATTCAAGAAAACATGAAGTAGTATAGTCTACGCTTCTTCAACGTTAAACGAATTCAAAGACGGATTTTTATGAATTTTTCGACACTCTGTAAACGAGAAACGCTTTCTTTCATAGCTTACAGTTGGTCCAAAATAGCCAGTCGATCGACAGCTGCAAAATCAATTTTTCGCTAGTTCCGACCATGATAGTTTCAACCTTCGTAGCTGGCTCGGACCGTGGAAAATCCAATACACAAACTGGTTTTAGTGTCCTTCTATCGAGTACTGCTACGTCGTAGATTAAAAACGCGATCTCAGCATATTTTGCACAGCAAAAACGTTTCCACTCGACAAGCCTTCTCGAAAAAACTTCTGAAATCCGAGAAAATTCCTTCAGGGGGAGCGAAAGCTCTATCTCACCAACATTTCTCATAGACTCATTTCAAATGAAATCAAAAAGTTCGAAGAAGTAGCTCTGATCCCCCATGCGTATTGGTAAAGTGCAGCCATGAGCAAAATTTCGAAGTAATACGCGGTAAGCTCTTGGAGTAATAAACAATATATTTGCACCATAGTTGAAATCACTCCAAGAGGTTTCCGCGGATCACTCCCCAAAATTTCACACAGCGATGCATTCTGCCAATGCGTATTTTAGATTGTTCACACTTTCTCGAAATATTGTTTTGTTTCATCTCAGACGAATTTACGATGAACGTCTGTGACGTAACGTTTTTTTTTCCCGGCGGTATAAGTTCACACGGGTTTCGTTCTCTCTCTATCCCATAATGTGGCGACTAACGAGCTATCGCACACGGAATCAGCAGAACCGAGCTTGTCGATCGACCAATAAAAAAGATTCAATCGGAGAGACGAAATTTGCCGCCGTGGAAATCGTCGCACTCCGGGCGTGCGAAACTGCATAGTACGAAATGACGATTCCGCGGTAAAATGGGATGCGCGCACTCGTAGCTCAAGAGGAAGAGAGAGGGTTGAAAAGCGGGGAGCCGCAACAAACGCGCTGACGGCTTAATTACTCGAATCGAACTCGCGCCACGTAGCACCACGCTGGATGTATACTTATCGCGCTCCGGCACGTACACGTGTACTTGCGTACTTACGCGTGATATATCGCGGGGGCGCGAGTTCCACGAGGGAGAGAGAGAGAGAGGCGTGGAGGGGCAAAAAATTGGCAAGAGCGAGTGTACTCGGCGCGATAACCATACGGCTGCGTGCTGCTGATGAGATGCAAGCCCCGCAGTCGCGCCCAGACGCTAAAATGCTCCGCGAACAAAAGGCAATACCTCCTCGCGAATGGTAGAGTGAAAAAGAGCTTAAAGAAAGAGAGAGAGAGTCAGAGGAGGAGTCATTAAATCAAATGTGGGCCGCGATGGGGGCTCGAGTGTTTTCGCGGCAACATCTTTGATCGATGCTACGAGAGAGGATTTCTGTTTCCCCTCGACGCGAGCTCAAAGGAAACACGAGGTAATTGAATGAGAAGCAATCAGTAGCTCGAGTGAGCTCTTTTATGAGTTGAGAAAGCTCATTGTGTAATTGGCACCTCGATGCGTTCGCTTCTCTCGACACTTGCAAAATTTAGCTTTGTGTGACTCGGACCGCAGCTTGTAAATGGATCTCATGCAAGTTTCACAAATTCATCGCTCGCACCCTGCCCCCTCTGACTTTCAATTCGTCTTGTCGGGGCGCAATTAAACTTATTTGCCCAGCGACGAAGAACTTTAACGGCGCGCACTCGCTCTTCCCGCGTACTTTAAACACGCTGGAAAATAGCCTTGGCCTCTTGGATAGCCGATTATTTTTCTCTCGATGTAATTAAGTACTTTCGGTCACTGAATCCGTTAAAAATGAGAGCCTCGTGGATTATCGGGAGAAATTGACTCGGAAGAAAAATTTTAAGAATGTGACAAAGGAACGACCTCTCAAGATAAGGGACCTTGCGAGCGCGCAATGGTCGAAGTACACCGTCAGAACCTATTAGTGCTTGGAATCACGAAGCCATATTTTCATTTGACGAGACGTAATTCCAGCATCACAAAATTCTCGTGAAGTGGAAGTGAAAGAATGGATAGAAAAAATAACATGTTTCGGAATGATCAATATATCACATGTAATTTCATGACATGAATTGCCATGAATATTCCAATTAGGCTGTTCACAGTTCTGAATTGAGCTGCTTTCCGCTGCCGCTAAATAGGAGGATATCACATAACTTTTACGGATGTCACTAGAGAGACAAAATTCACTGGAAAGTTCAGTTACGATTCGAACGGCGAGAATTGTTCACGGGAACAGGGGATAAATGTATCTCAATAAGTCTCATCGCATCGAAGTCCGTTTGTTATTTATTTGAATACTGCGAGGTACAGAGAAGATTTCTACCTTAAAGAGAACCCTTCAAAGAAAGGTTTGATCAAAGAATTCGCTGCAGAACGAAAACCCCTTGAGTTCGATTACAAATTCAGCATATCAGAAGATTGATCGGACGCGGATCGTCAATTACCGCGATAGATCTCCCTCTCTTTCTCCCTTTCGGTGCAACGAGGCTCTCCGTAAAAGAGGCTTAATGATGGAAATCCATCGTAATTTTGGGTCTAGCGTCTAATCTAGTTATAAATCTCATTTGGCCACAGCTTACTTCTGAATATCCACTGCACCGCCCGGGCAGTCTTCAACTCCTGAGCTTTTGAAATTGTCGTCCTCTCTCTCTCTCTCTCTCTCTCTCTCTCTCTCTCTCTCTCTCTCTCTCTCTCTCTCTCTCTCTCTCTCTCTCTCTCTCTCTCTCTCTCTCTCTTTTACTTCCGCTGGCTTCCATTTAGGAAGCTGCCGTCCTCGTCGCACATCTCTTCTAGACGCCGGCGACTTTATTATCATTCGAAGCTTTGCCGGATAAGCGCGAGTAACTGCATAAATCTCATTGAGATCCACGTTCTACGGAGACGAATGTCTATTTGGAACTGAACGTTCTAAGACGTGGGCATACCATACGCGAGAGCCTCTCCTTTCTTCTTCTTACTTTTTTGACTTTTTTTCATACCAGTGGCGGATTCAGAAACTCATCCTGGGAAGGCCGATGATGGTCTCAGGAGGGAAGCAATTTTACGAGAAATGACGCTCGCGTGTACTCACACTCACGTCTTATATGGTTGATTCCGTTAAAATTGCGCGATAGAATGTGCGAGGCTAGTCATGATCTAAAATGGAAAACTATTTTCAGCCCAACATTTTTTCATAGTGTAATCTATCGCGAAAAGTAAGTTGCAAGTAATTCTTTTCCTCTGCGCTCCAGCGATTATAAGTAGCCAAAATGTTTGAAGCGTGGCCAAAAAAACTTGTCCTGTAAATAATGTGGGTATCGGGGCTTTATAGTTATCGAATAAAATTCGATGGGAATGTCCAACAACATTTTTTACCGGTTTGTCTCATCATGAAAAAGTGTCTTGTATCCAGAAAAATCGATTCATTTTTCGCAGAAATTCTGAGATCAGTTCCAAGCAGTTCCCTGTATCGAGATGGGTATACGCGTATACGCAGGAATTTCACGTGAAAATTTTTTCCCACAAATGGTAGTGAACACGGATTAAGTTTTCCGAAGACAAGACACTTCTTCATAGTGAGACTGACCGGAAATAAATTTTTTCATCGTATGTATCGGGAAAGTGCTATTTGCGCACAGTTCTTTGATTTTCTTTCCCATACCAGACAACGGAAAAGTAGTGTTCGACAATCGGGCGGGTGGTTTCCGCATCGTCGTATTAATTCCAAACCTCGCCTGCGGCTCGGGCTGAAAAATATTACTCGATCTGCGGAATCCAACTTTCCGTCGCTTGTGCCGTCTGGATAGAGCTCCAAAGAGCAGGTGCCGAGACGTAAAACTAAGAACTTAACATTTTTCCGGCGCTTGTATCAAAAAGTACCATTTTGGACATCTTCTACAAGTTGTATTTGATAACAATAGAACCACGAAACATATGATTTTATTATAATAAGGTCTGAGAATAATACAAAAAAATTACATTTCCGAGTTGGATCGATAAGTCATCGATGCTATTTCCTTTCCAAAATCCTCCTGTTATTGACCCTCTGATGAGTTTTCTTCCTCAGTGGTTTACTGTTTTTCTTGTTCTTCTGATGGATTTTCATCTGCAGTCTCTGAAGTGTTGTCAATGAAGTGAAGTGTTGTCTGACGGTTCTATCGTTCACTCTATCGATTGAGAGCTCTTCAAAGAGGGCGCAATTGCACGGATGCACCTGAATCGATCGAGCTGGTAATTCACAATTATTATTGTGCAACCTTCAGCGAGATGTTCTATCGTATCTCCAAATCATTCAATTTCATTCCGCCGCTAAAATTTTCCTCCTGTTTTTCCACCACACTCCCTTAATTCGATTACTCCTCGGAGCAATTAATCCAATTACCGATCTGCTGCGGCCTCGCTGCAATTATCTCAAATTGAAGGCGTGAAAACATAATGAGACAATTCATCACCTTTCTCGCTTCTCTGCCGATAATCGCCGCGACTATATACATTGACTGTCAGCAGTTGCTCGAGCGGGTCGCCTCGATAACGATTTTCCTCCTAGATAGTATATAGAGCGAATTGCATCGGCCCTCGGGGCGTTTAGCTCGACCCAATAATGGCTCTTACGAGAGCGCGAAAATAGGCGCGATTTTTCAAATGTCACGAGCGACGAATTAGTCGAGATAGCCAAGAGGATAACGTACGCAAGCCCGCGACTGTCGACGCTCTGAAAAAGCCAACTCGTTTATCGAATATTCCTACGCACATACATCTACATATGTGTATAATAGAGGTACACGCGAGCTTTAGTCTGGCCATTAGTCCGAATGCAGCTCTGCGAAATGCAACAATGCAGCTGCGCTCACGCGCATGTCTATACGCACAAGCAAAAGCGCACACGCCTGGACTGGCATGCTATGAAGTATGAACGCGCGATACGTGGACGCCAAGCGCGTAATTTCTCACCATGTGCGTGAAACGCGGGGAGTTTGGCGAATCGCGTTGGGAGATGTTGTAATGCACCGCAGCTATTCCCGTGTGGCCACATGGGACGGATTCGCGCGCGGATTTTGCACGCTGGATACGTTCGACGCTATGACACTGCGAGCCTCGTTCGCGAGCTCCGAGTGGATCGCGAATACGCCGTTTTCGCGCGAGTAGCTTTGTAACTTTGATGGCTCGGACTGGGAGAGCTACGCGATGGGTTCAGAGCTGATGCACCGGCATTGGCTCAGGTGATGGGCGGGTAAGATGCGGAGAGAGGAGTTTTAGTGGGGATTGGGGTATGTAGGAAGCAACGGCGCGCGATATGCTTTGTAATCTGGCTTGAGATGAGCTTGATCACGGATACTTCTTGTTTGAGGTTCATTGGGTGACTGCGGATTGGATTTTGAGTATCTCATTTCCCGCGGTGAGCCTCGTTGGCCGAGAATCATTTCCACGAGAGAATAGAGATATAGAGAGGCTATGAAGAGATAAAATCACGCGCGTTAAGATTTTATGAGTCCGTGAGAAGATCTTTGAGGGTTGCGCGAGATTTTGATAGGTTCGAGGAGTCTTCTTCTCGTTGGGTGATCGATGCAGTGGAAACGGAATTCCTCTGAATCTGAGGACTTCTGAAGATTTCCACTCGCTCTAATCGAGTCTGGATCCAATTTGAAAAAATTCACATACTCATCGCAACGCTCGCGACTGCACCATTTCCGATTCGCCGGATTCGAAAAGCTACATTGAGAGACAGAGAAATCAAATGTAAGCGCCTCGTAACGAGACTTCTTGAACATTTTCCTATGCTCTCGATGCCTTGAGGGGAGGTGCAACTCTAATTTTAAAGTCCAGCCCAAAAGATCGTACGGGTCTAAAAATCTTTATTCATTTACATTTCCTCAATGAAAAAACATTCGTGTGGTCGATTTTTGAAAGAAAAATTTTCCAGCTCTTTTGTTTTTTATCTCGCGATCTACTCAATCATCGACAAATCCATATGCTATTCTTGTTTGAAATTGTATAAGGTACTACCAAAAAAATTTTTAGGTCGATACATATAAATCTCTCAAACTTGTAGCAATTTTTCGAGTTCAAATTTACGA
>JAPYYZ010011664.1:0-15505 GCA_030522705.1 Eretmocerus eremicus | reverse complement strand
CATAAATAATCGGTATCAGAACACCAAAGATAACCCGAAAAGCATGAGATGGAGCTTACATATAGTGCAATTCGGATACTAGTTGATGGTTCTCGATTTATTCACATAAGATGTTGCATGATTGTAATTTGCATTGAATGTTTACATAATTTGAGAGTACACGTGTTCTTTCAAATTGCATCGTGAAGAAAAAAATCTACCTCGTGCAAACGATGCTCAGCAAGTCGTACGATTGCGATGTTTTGCCTTCCATTTCCAAGCAAGGCGAACTGGCGGTAGTTTCTGCCAAAGCCACCAATAGCGTTCGTTTTTCTTCGCAGGTGCGACATTTGAGAAGACTTTCTCGCCACTTATTCTGTATACTTTCGCAACTTTGATAGAGAAGCAATGTCGTCTCGATTGCGAGACGAATCGATTCTTCACGTTCCAAGTAACGGCACCAATCAGTGAATTCGATCATGAAATCGGCCGATAATTTTGTAAGAATCACCGATACTCCAGCGGCAGATAAGCAACATTTCGTTTATACGGAGCCGCTCTTTTGCATGCGGCTGGCTCTGAAAGTCTTCGGTCAGCGGCTAGTGGTGCTAATAACCGTGACAACATCTCTGACTCGAGCGAAAGAAATGAGTTCATTAAGCTGAAGTCTCTCGCAAATTGCACGCGCCGAGCTGAGAGCTGGCAATGTTTGCCGAGGCAACAAGTCTTCCACTCTCCTTTTCACGATCCCAGCGCTGAACATTCATCTCATCGTCGTGCAGGATCTCAACCGCAGACTCTGGAATAATCTGAATATCAGATCATCCCGCCCTACAGTCACTGCACAATCAGAGTTCTTGTAGTGGAGACATCATTGACTAGAACTCATTTAGCGTGAGAGGGACCACTCGAGCGAATCACCAAAGGCACTTTGATTTCGATGAAAAAAAAAATCGAAGAGAACAGAAGCCACCAAACACTAGAATACACCTCAGCGAAGCGCGGCGTGAAACTGAGGAATGTCGCGTCGGTCGGGAATAAAAATCGGCATCGATCGACACATGGCTCATCGAGCGAACAATGAATGAAGAAGTGAGCGACGACGGCCACTGCCTTCCTTATCGCTTCGCGATTCCCGAGCTCGCGGAGGCCGCATAAGCGCACGCCGATGGAAGAGGTTGAGCGCAAACTAAGCGCAAGTTAGCCGGGCGACCAAGGATAAGAGTAAGCACAAATGCGCTCGCGGCTCGAGTCGCGGCTGCATGGGCTACGGCCACGAGGCGCACGGATATGCACGAGGACAATAAGTCTCGGTGCGCCTGTGGTGACACACTTGCAAAGCGCTCTCTCTGCATCCGACGGACGAATCGGAGCAGAAAAAAAAATCGTAAAACTGTTGCATTGACTCCACCACGCTTCGCTTCTCCTCCGCGCAATGACGGCATCGACTCTATTGTCTCTGATTTGACGGCCAACGAGACGGCTCTGTTGATCCTCTCGTAATTCACGGATTTTGCGCGAAGGACAATTTTTTGATCGCGGATGATCCTGCACCGTCTTGAATTGGAAATTCAAATAATGCTCCTGACCGGTGCGAGTATGATCACAATCATAAAATACTCGATTGGTACACGTTTATCAAAAGTTACGAGTGGGAACGATACTTGGAATTATTTTTTACTTGGAACTTCTGATTTTCGAGCTGATTGAAGCGGATTGATGATTATCTACAAAAAATCGCTGCGACGATTTATCTCTGTGATAATCTCAACTCCCAGTAAAATTTTAATCTGAACCGTTTCGTGCTCATCATTATAATGACATGCAGTAATCAATGACCGAATCATGTACGTCACGTCGATTCACATAAGTCCTGTCGGAAATCTATATCAAGGTTCATAAAAGATGAAACGCGGAATTTCATGATTGTTTCATGTTATGTTAAACTAGTACGTGAATTTGTTTATGCTCAAAATTTGTCAGATGAATAAAGTATTATTAGTAGAACCACGAAAAAAGTTTTTCATGTCCTACTTAATAAAAAAAGCCATGCAGATGACTAGAATGTTTCGGATCAGCAATGCTGCTAACATCTGATAAATCCTGTTGCCAGTGAAGTTGGGAATGACTCGTCCCTAACTATGGCATTATTAATCTATCTCAAACCAAACCTTCAGGTTTGAGTTTTATCTCAAATGAACTATATGTTAATCGATTGGGCCAATATTTTCGCCACTAAAGCTTATCAGTAGTGTGCAGAGATGTGATCATACATATATGCTAAGTTCAGATTCTGAATGAGTGACTAGGTTAGAGATAGATAATAATTTCACCTTATTTCATGGAGAAATGAGGAACCTTGATAAAAATTACTCCAAGATAATATTCTACTAAGAGAGATCAGCAGAATGCTTTCTCAAAACGGTTTTCAAAGCCAAATTTTAGGAAATTCCATCTTTGCACTATCATTATTATTTCTATTCAATGTACTCATTTTAAAGCAAATTTAATTAGAGACCAAAGATAAGTTTTCCACATTTTTCGAATGAAACATTTTTTTTTTCAAGACAATGAAAAAGTCAGTGGTTGAATAAAGTAGAAAACAAATGTATAAGAAGGTTTATAAATTGAGGAAAATTTAGTAAAACTACAAATTCCTAATTTTTTCAAAGAAAACGGAGGGTCATAGAAATGTTTTGAGAATTGCTTTAGGTTTGGGAGATCAACATGGGTTGGGAGTAATTTTTTCGGATTTTCAAAGGAAGATTTGATGAAATTGAGGCAAAGTTAGGGATTTACAAATTCTTAATTTTTTCAAAGAAACCGAGGGATGATAGGCATTTTTCAAGAACTGCAATCGATTTAGGAGAGAAAAATAAGTTGTGGGTAATTTTTTCAGATTCCTAAAGAAAGATTTGAAAAAATTAGAAGAATCTAAGGGATAAAATGTCGATTTTATGAATTTTTCAGTTGAATGGTTCTTATTTAAACTGGTCCCGGAGAAAAGTAAAAAATTTGGGAGTAGACAGATGAACGGTGTGCACTGTAAAAAAAATTTTCAGTAATGTTATCAGATCAAACGCATGAATATTTACTAAATCTGTGATTTTACTATCTTGGACCTGGTAAAGTTATTCGATGATTGGTATAACTACTAGAAACTTTTTTTACAGTGTGGGAGTTTCTGCGAGCAAAAAACTCGAATACACACACGCGCGTGCACAGACACGGAGGTACATTCTCCAAAATTCATTTCCAGAAAACTTATGGAGTAATGTAGGGAAAAATGGGTTCCGTCAATGGAAAGATCTCTGCATTGTTTTGATATGATTTTGAGGGAATGGACGGAAGAAAAAAAAGAAGAAAGAGTGCGGAATCGAGATTTTCGCTGTCACTACTACAACGCTTCCTCTTTTCTCACAGACAACTACATACAGACAAAAAGTTACTGTTCAAAAAAATTATTCAAGCTTAATACGGAAGCTCTGCGGGAAAAACCCGGGATGTACCAATCGAAGGATATCGCTAAGTAAAATAAGAGAATGAGCACGGGAAATTCGAATTCGAATGACTAGGAGGGAGAAATACATAGAGACAGAAGGATGAAAAGTCGACATTTTGTCCAGATCGATTTGCCAACTTCCTCTTTCAAAGAGCGAAAACACTTGGTAGATTTTTCACTGTAATAATGTCACTATCGTATCGCATGAGTTGTAGGCATGCTGATAAGATCTAGCTGATAGTTCGGACGGAATTTTGACGCCTGCAGGGAGTTGAATATGATACTGAAATGAAGAAAAAATTGGCCAACGCACAGACAATTTTTCTCAAATGGTTTCGGGTTTTCAACACCACGTGACGATGAAACTCGTCGATTGCACAATTTCACAAAATTCAAACGGTCAATTTTTTCAAGTTCAAATCTTGGCTGGTTGGATCAAGTTTGAGATAAGCTTTAGAAAATACATTTGAATACATTTGAACATACGTATATTTGGAATATTCGACTTTCTAAAACAGTTGCCGATAATCATGAACGAATATAGGAGAAAGAATGAAAATAGTTTGAAGGTTTACTTGAGAGAGTAATCGTCGAAGCAGGTCACGGTGAAGTATCTTATTTTTATGACAGTCTTACTCACAGTCAGTGCACAAGGAATATAGTTCAAATTGGCAAATGTCACTTACAAGTAAGTCGGTATGCGAAGAAGAATAAAATTCGCGATTTGAAAAAAATAGCATTTGCGAAAAATGATCGAGTAATTTATATTACATGTACCAGCATCGGATCGCAATAGCCACATAACAAAACTCGAGATAAAAATATACACTGTAAAAAATCTCGTTGGGAAAACCCAGTGTTGAACATAGGTCGGATTTTTATCCAGTGTTCATCCAATCTTGAAAAATGATGAATCTAATGGATTGACTAAACCGCAACCCCAATAAAAGCTCGTCTGACTTTTAAACGAGTTCTCACCTCAGCCACGTAGAATGTGTTTTCATAGAAATAGTACATTGCCCCGGAGGTGCACAGCCCGTCCAGGCTCTAGAATGATTTATCCACCGAGCGAAGCGAGGGAAATGATTCCTGCGCGCCCTAATAAGCCTGAAAGCACAGGGCAGTAATGAATTTCCATCATGACAACCCTAAACCCCGTTTCAAGGGGGCATTCTTAGGTTAGGATGATGAAAAAAAGTCTGTATCGTTCACGGCGAGTGAACGTGCTCGTGTTTTCACAGCGCGCGCGGTGAATTACCAATCGGTGCATGGGAGAACCCCGACCCGGAGCTGTGAAATCCCTGTGTTGAACACTGGATAAAAATCCGAGCTATGTTGAACATAGCGATTTCACAAGGCGCGCTGTACTTTACCTAGCCCGATAGTGATTTCCCAGTCAATTGCATGGAATCGCCCTGTTCCGACGAGGTTTCCCCCAAGAGTTTTTTTTACAGTGTAGAAACTCCAAATGATTTGCAAGATTCTCAGTTCGAAATGTTGAACAACCAATCATATGATAATAAATAGCAACGAATCAGTTCAACAAAGTGGTTCAGCTCTTGCTGTTAATTTTAACATGAACATTTTTATATAATGTGATGACTATTTCGCAAAGAACTCAGAATCATCTAGTACCAAATACTGCAAACAAATTTCTGTCTCTTCATCCGCCTTCTGAGGGTATTCCTCAATTGCTCGAGATTTAAACATTACTCGACTTATTTACTCATTTTATTTTTCTTGGTGGATAAAACAACTACTCGCTCGATCACAACCACACTCTTTGATGGAAATATTGTCACTTGACACATAAGTTCACACTCAAACCAATGTTGAGTAATGAACTCATTACTCAATAATTCAACTTCATAATCGACAAACTAAAATCTTTCATATAAAAGAAGTTGGAGAATTCTCCGACTTTGGAGTGCGTTAGATTTTCGATTGTCAATTTTGTTTCCGTATGTCAACCGATAACATTTTTACATACAATATGGCACTAGTAGATTCAACAAGAATGTGGGAGATCAACAACCATGGAACTTCTAGTAAGAAGTAGAGTGCACGTCTTGGTGATAGCACTGGGAAGAAGGAATAAAAATCAAGTCAAATTCTTCGACTGAGTGCGAAAAAATCGAGTCTCCCGAGGGTCAAGGGTCCTTGTGATTCTAAGATATGCCAGTTAATATTAGCGAAAAAGTGAAAAGAGAAGGAAGAAGAAGTTATGCCACTAAACCTGCTGCGTGAAGCGAACAATCTGAAAACTCGTAAAATATATTTTCAGAGTGATTATAAATACCTCAATTGAATCGGATTCAAAAGTCAACCAGTGCCTCGGGTCATGGAACATCATCCACGAATTCATGATGATGAACTTTTTCGCTCTATCACAGCAAGTTTACGTGCGCGCTATCAGTCAACTCTTAACGATTACATTTAATTGCTTATGATGAAATCAAGATTTTGATGACTTTGACAACTCTGATATTGACATAGCGCTGCTTGTATAGCAACGACACCGTGGGGTTCGCTTGTGAAGCGAAGAGAAGCCTCGCAGACTGAACTGCAGATCACATGTTTGGATTACTAGTCATTATAAACACAGAGTTGGGTTTCAAATACGTTTGGGTTCTTATGAATAAAATTAACTCGGAAATGTATACACTTCAAAATATCTTCTGCAGATTGGACTACTTTCTAACGACGAAGATTTGTCTGTCGTGGAAACTGTTTGAGTCAATAATTGAGGGAGATTACTCATGGTGAAGAAATCTGACGGAAAGAGAGCTGTAATGCTTGGATGATTTTACTAATAAATAACTATAAGTCTAAGAGAGAAGTAGGTGTGCGGATTAGACCTTTTGGCATTATTAATTGACGATGAATAGCTGATCATTTTGATAACTTTTCATGAACAATGGAGTTCAGTCTTTTAAGAGAGTCAATTCAAGCATCCCTGAAAGAGCGTCAATTATTCGTCTCCTGCACATTTATTGGTCATGTCTCGCTATACAAAGATGCAGCTGTGACACGAGTTATGAGAGTCAAAATCACTACGCAGACGTATTCCGACGAATTCAAAGAGAAAACGATCATGCGATAAGGCATGTGAGTAGTTTTTGCATACCAAGAACGTCTCGACACTCGGCTCATAAGAGCTTTTGGCAACAGCTTCTCCGATCCCGATCTTCAATAGACAAAATCGATATCGGAACTATGACTCATCCTTCTGTGGCCGATGCAGTCATAGCAAACATATAATGGCTAAAACCGAAGCTGCGTAATACAAAGCTCGATAGAAGGGCATCGCATGCATACGCTCATTATTAAAGCTTCAAGCTACACGGTATTATACCGTGGCTCATGACATCATCTCTTTCACGCCGGTAGCTTTGCCCGACGCATAAAAATAGTTGGCGACAATTAAAGCGAGCGGATGGCGATCGGACTTCCTTCCTCGCGTTTCACGACAATTTGCGGGTCGGTCATTCGGAATCGCGTCGCAGACGCAGTTTCGCGTAATACAAGTGCAAACTTGGCTCGCGACACGTGCGACGCGCTAGATCCGTTGGAAATTCACGCAAACTGATAAAAAGCCCACGCGATCTCAGAGTCGCGCCGCACGCGCCCGTCACATTTGGTTCAGGGCCGCGCGAGAGCTTTCGCTCGCACGTAAAAGCCACGCCGAGACTCGAGTGCACCAGCTGACATTACTCTCTTTCTCCTCTCTTATTTATTCACAGCATTTTCCTCCATTCTCTCTGTCCTATTCGTGGCCATATCTTGAGTGCCCAAGCAAAGGCAGGGTCCGATGAAAGCTTGAAAGCTCGAAAGCTCCATTGTCTCTCGCAAGATCTCAGAGAGCTTCGAGATGCACTTGGCAGAGATGCGAGTCTTTGCTCTTGGACCACGAGTTGTGGAGAAAGTGCGAAATGAGCTTGGATCGCGCGCGAAAGTGACCTTTGGAGGGTTGCGGCCTCGGCCGAGGTCGTACACTCCCCCGCATCCGATTTCTGGCGATAGCCCGCCCAGTGACGTCCGCAAAAGCTCCGTCTCGGCAAACTGCGGAGGCAAGGGCAAACAGGATATTGCTTCCGCGTGCTTCGGTCGATTGACAAAATCAGTTCTTATCGATCGATCGAGGGTTCTTTGCGATTGCAATCTTGAGATTCGCTGTTGACCAATCTTTTTATTATACTAAGACGGCAGAGGATATTATATGTGAGAAGAGGAAATAGTGAGTGAATTCTTCATCAAGCCCGACATTGTTTGGACGCTGATGTATTTTACGATTTTGAATGTCTCTTTTATTGCACAGTTCGAAATTAAATACGATAGTACACATCATTCCAAATGACTGATGCGGATGCGAGATAGTTTTGACTGTGCAGCACTCAAACTAATTCTGATACAATGAATGGGTGACGAGGTGGTGAGTCAGTTTAGGACTCATATATTCAGCCCCCAGTGCAACAAACGCAGCCCGGATGGTTGCATAAAAATGATTTACTCGTTCTTTGCAAAGCGCGTTATCTTTCTGGAAGGTAAACTCGTTTCACTTCCTGAGGCATTTTAATAGCGAATATGTGATTTTCAAAGTTTGGTGATCTAGATCGATCTCAAAATCATCACAAATGAATTGATCGAGATCCACGTAAGAAAAAGTGACGACTGTTTCGATGGAATATTCTTGGAGTGATGCGTCATTTTTTTGAGTTAAAAAGTGGCCCTGACTTGTTGTTACTAAATCTCGAGCTAAATCTGCGCAAACTTCATCTGTTTGATGAATCTGAATCTGGCAAATGATTTATTGAGAGTTGGGAGGAAGACATTCTAAAAATAATAAAATCATTGAGGTTTCTCGACGAGATGCGGGTTGGTGTTGTAAGAGACCATATCATCAAAACGTGCCAATGTCAACTCAAATTTTCATTTCACGAATTCAATCGATTTTCGTGCCCAATAACGGTGATAAAAACTTGATTGCGTTGAGCGTGCTGTTATAATTTACCTTGACAGTGAATCATTATGATGAATGATCATCGTAAACAATCAGAATCCGATCAGAATTCTGGAATTCTTCCAGTATGAAGTGGTACGTCTCAAATTGCGAGAATGTAATGTTTTCTCATCTGTGAGAGATGACCTATCATTAGATTGGCATATTTATTCGGATTCTGCGAGTAGCTATCGTTTCTCGATGATCATCGAATTATAATATTCGATGATCATCGATTTCTCAGAAATAGAAATCTATAATCATTTTGAGCAAGATGTACTAAGATATTTCTTCGCGAGAGCGTCCAAAGAACCACAAACAACGTGATTCACTCTCCGTCGAACTCGCGAAATGCAACATAGAAACGGTGGGCGTGTTTCGAAGTCGCAAGTTTGAAAATTGACAAGAGAGCGACTGGAAATGGAGATAGGTACTGCCTCGATCGACAGTGGCGTAGGTAATCGATCAAAAACAAAAACATCGCGTGAAATGACAGCAAGTGTGGAAAAAGAACACAGTAGGTAGCGTGCATCAATTATCCAAGACGCGTGCGAGCGTTGACCGACTCGCGGAAAAAAGAACGAAACGAATTCCGGGAAAGGGGCGCAGAAGAACGGTTATGGCTGCAGGGCTGCATAGGCACGCTTACCTAACGGCGAAAGCTCGTGCCCCTTGGCTGCAGCGCGGCGAGCGGCTCCTCCTCAGCATAACCTGGCCAAAATCTGCAGCCACGACGACGACGACGAGCAGTCGAGGAGTGCGGATGAACCTCGGGGTCGGGCGCGACTCGCGAGTACAACAGCAAGGCCCGCTACAAGTGGAGTTTCGTTGCTGGAGCGAGGCGACTCTTTGTGTTGTTATTCCGCGAAGGGTGGCAAACAACACCGATGAGCAATGCACTCCGCACGGGTCACATTTCGGGGGCTGCAGCTTGCACGCTTTCGCCACGTAGCTTTCACTGAATCACTGCACATCTAATAGCGACCGCCGCTCACAAACGGCCACGAGCACCCGCGCTAGCATTAGCTCTCGCTGATTAGGCTATCAGCGAGACGAGGAGCGGAGGGGACGGCGATCTGCCGCGGGAGATTGTTGGAGAGGCGCAAAAAAGCCTCCTCGGGGCACGTGCGACGACTGCGAGGGAGCAAGCTCGTCCAAAGACACGCGAGGATGCGCCTCTTCATCAAAAGCCCTGGCGAGCTCCGAAAACTGTTTGCTGCACATGCACTAGTTTCCGTTGTCGCACTGCAAGGAAGCGTCTCCACGCTGCAGCCTGCAGCTCGGTTTCTGCATAAAGAAGTGCTGTGGGAAATTGGGAAATGCTTTCGCCGTCGCCGCTCGCGCCAATCTGACGAAGCCACGAGGGGGCGCGACCGAGCCAACAGCTGATTTGGCAGACGACGCGCGCACGCGGCGTGCCGCTTTTGGTCAGTGCTCCCCGAACACATCCAAGTAAATTTTCTCGAGATTTCTCCGCCACCTTTTATACAATAATTCCCATTTAAGTACAATAATTTCCATCTATCCATAAGAAATTAGAAAAAGAGAAAATTCTAATAGAATCAAGTATCAAGCTCTTGAGTTTCATACATGATAATCCAGACTTGATTGGAGATTGAGTTTCAATCTCACCTCATCAGGAATATACCTCTGTTGGTTTAAAATTTTACTGTTTATCAGGTGAGTAATTTCATACTTTCTTAATTCGAAACAATATTTGACTGATGTACCGTTTCGTTTCCAAATTTCAAACATCAACATTTCAGATAATAAGTCGATCGCGTGCGACCCGGTGGATTTGCGAAAAATAAAATTGATTTGAGTGAGTACGTGATTATTTTAAAGATGCTGAAAATGACAAGAAAAACGTACAAACTCGTTTTGATTTTCTAGTTTCTTAGATCTAAATTGCCAAATCGTTAATTGTTTTCGCCCACGCGTGTTAGAGTCCCCCACACACGCGCTTACAAGTGGTACAAATCCACGTGGAGATTCAAGATGCACGTATTATTGATTGAAAATAATGCTGTTATTTATTCACGGAATGCACTAGTGATCAGCGCTTACTCTGTAAAAATTACGGATATGGCTCATATCTCAGGGCATCATGAAGTGAATAAGATTAATAATAACAAGTGAATCAAACTTTAGCTGTTGACTGAGACAACTTGAAATGAGTACTTTTCTTGGAATTCAGCTTGCCAATCAAGCATCAAAGTATGTTGAATGGGCATGTTATAATACTTCCATAAACCTTGGATTCTTCAACACATGTTTTCAAGTTATTTTTACTAATCTCTATTAAAGATTGAAACTTCTTCTTCAAGAGTGCTGTACGATATAACCTTGGGCATATACCGTAGTGACTTAGATTTTGACATAATACTGAGACTTCTTCTGCTTCTTGTGCTTGTGAACTTAAAAAACAGATGAATGGATATTGGAGACTTGATTTGAAATCCTTTTTTAGATCCCTAGATGTCCATAGCTGCGCACTGTAATCATACAAGGTGTTGATGAGTTCATAAAAAATGACTAGCCAAGCAAAAACTCTTCCCCAAAAGAAATTTTATCGACAGAGAGCTCACTCTAATCCCATTGCAGATCATTGCATTGAATAGTAAGATTCTAATATTTATCTTTGCTTATACTCAACCATTTGAATAAAAATGAACATGATCTTATATTTTTCATGAAGCCCTGTCAAACCAGACTTGATGGACTGGAGTGAATTATATCCAGATTTTATTGAAAGTGATAATGATGAAGAAGTGAAACAATTGAAAAAACCTATAGAATTTGCTGATGTTGGTTGTGGATATGGTGGACTTCTTGGTACTGTGATTTTATTGGGATTTTAATTTAAATTTTATTTTGATAACGATCCAAATTACCAAGACAATTATTGACCCTATAAATATCATTTCATTTCCAGTTACTTTGTCGCCAATGTTCCCAGATAGTTTAATGGTTGGAATGGAAATAAGAGTGAAAGTGTCAGACTACGTAATGGATAGGATAGCAGCATTGCGGTACCAACATCCTGGACAATATGGAAATATAGCTTGTGTTAGAACAAATGCTATGAAGTACCTGCCAAATTATTTTCACAAAGGTCAATTAAAGAAGATGTTCTTCCTGTACCCTGATCCTCACTTCAAGAAGGCAAAACACAAATGGCGAATCATCAATAAATCTCTTCTGGCAGAATATGCATATGTGCTAGCGGAGAATGTGATTATCTTGATTTCTTTTTGTTAGACTGAATAAGTGTAGAATTGAATCTACTGACTTTCAACTACATTTTTTCAAGGCGGTTGTATATACTTTGACTGATGTGAAAGACTTACATGAGTGGATGGTACAGCATTTGACGGAACATCCTCTATTTGAATCCATTCCAGAGGAAGAATTGGTGAGAAAATTACACAAGTACTAAGTATGTCTAATAACTGCATTACAATAATCTAATATGAGTTTTGCAATAATCTACAGAGTTCAGACCCAATTATTGAAAAATTATATGAAAGTACTGAAGAAGGACAAAAAGTGACCAGAAATAAAGGAGATAAATTTTTAGCGGTATTTCGAAGGATAAGTGATCCATACACTAAGAAGAATACGTAATAAAGTTATATTATATTTCGTGAAAGTTATCTTCTTCTCATCTAACCCATCTCCATAATATATTAGAATGCAGCAGTCATGTGATTGGCAAGAGTAATTTGTGATTCAAAATTTTCTGAAATCTTATTTTGATTCATCTTTTCAAACATATGCTCACTCAATGACGGGGATATGTTGGGCAAAAAGAAAAAGAATTCTGTCGAGAGCCATAAACGTTCAAAAATTGAATGATTTACCCATTATATCAGTCTCCAAATCGCCAAAGGTATATTCAAGACGAAAATATTTCACCATATGTTCACCAAGTCAAAAAATTGATTCAAATGCCATCATTGGTCGCACGGTTTCGAGACTGAATCAAGGATATTTGAATTGATTTAGAAAAGCATAGAGAGAATGCGGGACAATGCAGGTAGCTTGATCAACAGTTTAATATGGATAGTACGATCAGTTCAAGTCTTATCATCACATACAAGTTGAACACATGATTACAAAAGATTACCAATATCATGATCATGATAAGTTGTATAAAAAATTTTCATGACCACTGACATCATATCACTGAATGATTCAACTTGCATACTGAATCTAGTCTTTCTCTCGAAAAATTAATACAATTCAGATATTTCCTATCTAACAGGGATCATAGTGCTATTTTATGATATATACAATCTCTTCACCTATATCATGAATTTTACTACCCACTTGCACACTAGCACGTTCTGTTTCTAAATCTATCAAGAATACTGCATCATTTGATAATCTTTCTTTGCCTGATAGTAAATTCTCAGAGCTAGGAATAGTACGTGGTCCTAGAACAGGATCCTCATAACAATACAGGTCAACTTTGGAGGAATCTGAAAATAAAAGTCTAGATTAGTCTAAGTGACTTTACTTTAGAAAATCAGTTGATTCATTATGGTTCCACCTTTAATATTCATCTCCTTAGCGAGTTTCAGAATTATTTGTTTTACTGTCTCGCCATTACTGATTTTGATCAAAGTATCAAATAGTCCGTTGTTTTTCTGGGGATTAATAAAATGTATGGGAAGACCTGGTTTAGTAAAGAATGCTATGAAAGGAGCTCCTGGGCAACATTCTTCTTTGGTCTTATCATCTGCTTCATCTGCATATTTGATTTCTAAACTTTCCAGCTGAAATTATTTTCATCATTAATGTAATATAGATCATCTACAAATAATAAGACAAGAATTGTAAACTCACATCTAGAGTAGTGCGTAGGTATTCAAGACTATTGGAGAGAACCTCAGATTCACTGAAATCCAGAGTCAAATTGAGAGCACCAATACCAACAGTGTCCATTTTTTCTTTCACTGTTTGCACAAATGGCATAACTCTCTTTGTATACTTTTTTAGATCTGGCTTACTTCCCATTTCAGCAGCAATGGCTTTATTTTCTGGTAGTTTATTTCCATTTTTCTAAAACGAATTGAGTAGAATATATAGGATGCCATGAGCAAAAGTATAGGCTATTATTATGTTGACTTACCAAGTACAATTCTTTCATACTTGTAAGGACTAGACTTTGCCAAGTCGGCCACGTTTTAGCTACATAAATGATAGCTGCTGTTGGCTTTTCTATCTGTGCATTTTTTGGGGGTTTCTTAATTTTTACACTCATGTGGTTGATTAAACGTACTCTAAATGAATGCGCCGCATCCATCAGGTATTCGGAAGATTTAATTAAGATCTCATTAATTTTTCCAACTGAAGGCCATCCTGCACTCAAAACACTACCTTTCTGAAATAAACGTTTGTACTTGTTATCGTGAGTGACCTAATAAATACTGCTTATTTTAAACTCTTGAAAGAGTTATACCTTCTTGATCAGACTCCAGACGTGCTCAGACACATGAGGACAGATCGGTGAGAGAAGAATGGTTTGGATTTCTATGAAACGCATAAGAAGTTCCAAATTTAATCCCTCTAATGCACTTAGTTGGAGGTATTTATCTTTTGATGATTGCAACTCAAAGAATCCAGTTCTTAATGCCTCCTTGTAGAGCATCTTCGAGTAGTTATCCCCCGTTTCTCGGATTTTCAAATTGATCTCGCTAAACAAGCGAAAATGGCCATTTTAGATTCAATGATATGAATGTTTTTTTCATCGACAAAAATTATCATAACATGTAAAATACCTGTCAAAAACTTGATCGTTGAAGGTATGTGGTTTCCCTTTCCGGAACGAATCTTGTGGAGCTGTGACTATTTCTTTGACCCATTCTATGAATGTGTACAGCCTAAGGATTCCAGCATCCGCGGTTCGTTCCACAAAATTGGCGTCCTCTATGGAATCGCCGGAGTCTGCCAAACATAGACGTGTTCCATCGGCGGAAAATTTTTGAATTGCTTCAGAAAGAGTCAAAAAGTTGCCCTCGGACTTTGACATCTAAAAGTAATAAGTGAATGAAGAAAATCATCAGTATAATGTGAATTTTTCATAGAATATAGGGATAAGCAAAGCCAAACCTTGGCAGAATTCAAAAGGAGATGACCATTGGCGCGGATTCCTTTTGGCCATAAATCTGGCTGATTAGGCCAAATGGCAGTATGGTTGTACATGAAGAAAGTTAAATGGTTTTGTATTAGATCCTTTCCGGATACCCGGAGGTCAACAGGATACCAATATTGGAATTCCCTTCTCATCAGCTCTAAAGATTGTTTGGTAATTTTGCAAGTTTTTGACGAGGGTAACTTTGCGTTTTTGAAGAAAATGTAATCCCAAACTTCTGGAGTCATATCTTCAGCTCTGAAAAATGATCATTAAAATGAGAAAATATGTGAACAGCAGCAGAATTCGAAAACGGTACGAGGACCCTTACTTGACGTTCAGTACATTAGGCTTGTCTCCTTTAAAACTATTTCCTTGAATTAAATGCGCTACTGTGTAATAAGCCATGTAAATCGTTGAGTCGGATAAGGACTCAATTAGCCATTGCTCATCCCACGGCAATTTAGTACCTATAAGGATCCACAATACGATGCAATGAGATATTGGAAGTTATCTAGTACTTGATCAATATACTATTCAATCGATTGGATTTTTTTATCACGGCACAAAAACAGCCGGTACGGGAAAAATTTATCATGAGCAAAGGTTTACTAACCCAGTCCATAAGTCCTCGAACATGCATATTCATGAAGCCAGTTTAGGCAAGCTTGGAAATTCTTCCGTACTTCATCATGAAATGTTTCCAAATTCTCCAAAGCTTTTTCAGTGAGACCTCGCCATTCAGGGTCACCATAGTTCAAGTACCATTGATTACACAAAGCGACAACGCATTCATCTCCAGAACGAGACATTATTGTTTTTTCAGGCTCATAATAGATGACAGCTTCATTACTTTTTATCAGATCATCTCGTATGTTCTTTTTCA
>JAPYYZ010011657.1:0-11124 GCA_030522705.1 Eretmocerus eremicus | reverse complement strand
TCAAACCTTATTAAAGTGCACTTAATTAAGGTTTTGATAACTTTAATGGTGTTCAGGTTATATAAAACCTCATTCCTCACCGATTCATTGTATAAAACGGAATCGTCAAAAATACGTCTCGAATCTGGATTTCGTCAAAACCTCGCAAGCGAGAGCGCGACACTGAGACACCAAGACGAGACGAGATCGTCGACCGAGATGCCCACACCGAAGCAGCCCGAAGATGCTCGAGTGACCCCGAATATACAATGCGGAGAGATGTATAGACGCGTGCGTCTTGCGGGCGACGCTGCATAACCCCACATGAAACATTTCAAGTGTCTTGCGGGGAGTTGCAAAGCCGCGTAGTTTTTGGGTTTATTTGATTTGGTAGGGCAGGCTGGTCTGTCTTCTCGGATTTCTCTTTCTAAACCCATGTAAGTGAGAGAAAATTTCGAGAGGGCAGACCAGTCTGATCTACCAAATCGAATAAATCTTCTAACTCAGCATTTGCTTCATCCGCGCGTCCAGGACGCACACGTGATTTTTTTCATCTGATACAGGATAATTTTGAATGATTGCACTATCGAAATAAATGACACCAAACAGCTCCGTGATGAATATTTATCCATCCAAACTTTTTCAATCGCTGAGCATTTCTACTCCCTCATCTGAATTCAGTTCTCGCTCATCTGGCTCGGCTGTCACAAACCCCGCTTCAATTCTTTCCTTTCCCTCATAACAAACAGTCGGTACACATATGAAAACCAAACTCATCCTACAAAACTCGCTATTCATCTAAAAGTACGTGGCAAGCGCAAACTCCACTGATAATCCCGCAGCAGCAAAAAAACCACACCCAACGAAAAAGTCCACAAAAAATTCCCACTACGCCCCACACGATCGAAAAAAATTCCAATGCGCGCATCCTCTCGAATCGTCACTCCTCGACGTCATACGAGCGTCTATCCAAATTCTGCCCCGCTGCAAAATTTCCAAGGAAAAAACTTGCCTCCAGGCGATTCAAAAAGATCAGCCGGCTTCAAACCCATTCCACCCTGTG
The DNA here is from genome assembly GCA_030522705.1 of Eretmocerus eremicus. NCBI lineage: Eukaryota > Metazoa > Arthropoda > Insecta > Hymenoptera > Aphelinidae > Eretmocerus > Eretmocerus eremicus. Next base: position 10,082 of record JAPYYZ010011657.1, on the reverse strand, counting down.
CGCCGTTGCATTTGCCAGCGCCAGTTCCAGCTCGGCGCGTCGAGATCTCGCTGTCGCACATGTCGATTCGCTCTCGTGTGCGCGTGCATATAGATACGAGGCTTCTGGCGCGGCGCAGATAAAAAGCGCAGCCAGAGTTAGAGAGAGAGAGAGAGGGGGGGGGGGGACGAGTGTCAACTGCCAGCGCAATCCACGCGCATATGCATACCGCATCGCCGAGCAAGCAGCCCGGCATAAATGTTTGATAACGCGGTATACTGCGTCCCGGCTCTGGCATATGAAGCCCGGATATATGCATTTGATCTCTGTGTGCCATGCGGCAGAGGGAGAAATAGAGAAGAGAGCGAGGTCCGAGCTTTGGGTATGAGAGAGATGGAGAGGCATGCGTATCGTTGCGGTATTACGTTGTAATTAGCTTGGAGCGCGTGGATTCGGCTTTCAGCTATTTTGCTAATTACTTCGACACTTGGTTAGAGCTGGGCGGCGAATGGCTTGCGGTATGCTTGACGCGGCTCGTGTGATGGCTGGATGGAGGTTAGCAGAGTTTTGATTCGGATTCCATTGCGCGGTGCGCTGGTTGGGATTTGGAAAAGGGAGAATTGGATTTTCGACTTTGATGCTGGGCTGCTGGTTCGAGGGTGTATCAAAAATAGAAGGAGATCGGTAAGCTCTGTTAGGACTGTGCGATTGAATAATTGAAGTGAAATGTTGGGTGCGTTTGGGGAACTGGCGGATCGAAGTTTCCAGGGGATTCTTAGAATTTCCAATTTTGACTTTTGCCGAGAACCTGGTGGGGATTATTCGGCAGTTCTGTTAAAATTCGGTGCAAATCGAATTATAAATATGGTCCACGCGTGCAACTGTGCACAAAGCCTGTGCATAGAAAATGGAATGGATCCTCCAATGGTAATAGAGGATTTCATTCAAATCAAGGGAGACTCCCGTACAAAGACCCGTACAATCGTCTGATCGACGATTGGATTGATTTGTAACGAAAAGATGAGCTTAGTCTTATCAGTTCACTATTTAGACATGCTATGACGTGTCAGTTCTCTCCAATGCCTATGTCACATTTATCGGGGTTTTCATCCGAACTAGGCTGGATCTTTCTAATTTAGATAAGAAACTGATCGTTTCTTAGCGAGGGCGGTCATTTGATTCAAATGTCTAATTATAGTCCTATCTTCCTCCAGATTTTCCTATTCCACCATATGGAAGCGATGAAGGCTATTCATAATGGTGAACTGATGCTTGGAATTCATGGACGATTATATATTCGTCCTGGCGCTCATTCGTTCTTTCTCATTCAGATACATCTAAATGGAGAGCAATGAGAAAAACTGATCCAATCTTCAACCTCCGTGCGCGCAGAGACTAATTCATCGATTGAATTTGGAACTCCCTATTCGCAGGCCAGTTTCGTGGAAATAATACTGGATGAAGTGCAGAGTACCCAATTTGCCCTCGAATGTGTAAGAGGCCTGTCTCCATAAGGACACATTGATTTTTCGTGAGTTCGCGATATCTCGGCTCTCAGACATCCGAATGGAGTTCATCTTGGCTTATTTTGCAGCAAATTTTATGTCCTTCCAAATATCCTGTGTCTGTTGGATGAATTTCGGATGATAGTGTAGCAAAATCAGAAACGGGGCATGGGGTGAAATTAGATACACCCGTAATGTGCAGAGAACATTTGAGAATTATTTTCCGAAGTTGGTAAGAGCACGATGTCTACGAGGCCACGAGTGTTTGCTCGGATCATGTCCGAGAGATCAAGAAGAAAAATCGCCGAAAGCACACGAGGGCCTGGAGAGGTAGCAGATTCATAGGAATACGTGCGAAAAATAGTGTCGAATACGCCACGGTCATGCGTTTGTTTCCGGGACTTGAACCTAATTTATTATTTCCGTAAGTGAAAATCTGAACTGTTTCTTTTACGATGAGTCCAGAACTTTCCGTATCGAGAAGAATTGACTGGGACGTAACAAACTCATGTTAATCCCAAGATTCGACTGCAACCCGGCTCAATCATTTCCACAATAATTGTAATCAACAAAGATGCTAAAAAACACTTAAAAAACGACATACCGTATCCCACTCGACGGATATCTCGAAAGATATGACCAAGACTTCTATACCGAGGAACAAGAACGAATCACAAATTTGGAAACTTCGTATCATCCAACGCAAAAGCCACGAAATCCTACTCTTTCCTCTCGCACAAAAGGAAAACTCTTGACACACCGCGTTGGAAGGAAACAGGAATTTAATATTTCGAAAGGGAGCAAGTATTAAACCACTGCGGCGTTGCGACGAACCTCCCAAGCGCCGGGACGATGAAATTTTTAGGTATGTGCAAGGGGGCGCCACCCGTACACCAACCTCTCCCAGAGACCGGGAAATTCCGGAGGGACACGACAATGGAGCCAGAGCGGCGGCTCGAGCACCCCGTCGGTTGTCGTCGTGAGTTTAATAATGCCAAGTTTCTCCCCTGCACTTCTCGCATTTAATTCGATATATCCAGCGGTGCGTGATAGCATGCGAGCTCCACGGCTACGACGATGTCGACATGGTTGACGATGTCGAGCTCCGCAACACGCTGATGAAGCCTTCGAGCACTCGGCACGAGCGCTTTAAAATTCTTGCGGTCCCGCTTATGCGCGCGCTCGCCTCTCGAGCTGTGGTCTTGGGGCGAAACGTGTCTCGCAAATTTCCATGCGCGCGAGATAAAAAGATTCCGATCTCACCATCAAAGTTGGCGAGGCGCAGTTGAGCTGGGAATCCCTGTCGGAGGGAGGGAAACCGGGAAGGGAATTTCTTTGTTCTGTACGTACATTGCTATCCCCCCTGATCAGACAATTGAGTGAACAGGTGGGAGGGATTCATTTTGTGGCATCGATTACTTACGTGTATAGTGGGGGTCCTAATTCGTCCTTAAACCAGAGAACAATGTCGAGTTTGTCACTGGCCGGCGCTGTGATGTTGCATGGTAGTTCCACATGTTTGCCTTCCACCACGCTGATGTTGACAACTGAAACTGGAAAGATATTTGGGCGATTATGTGAATCTGAGTTTTCAAAAGAGCAATGGTTCTATTGATTATGATGGAAAAGTACTTGTGACTTTCTAAGGCTGATTGATAGGGTGTTGTTATGATCTCCAAATAGTACTACAATCCAGCATGTTATGGGCCCAGGGTTTGAAGTACATCCAACAAATATCAGGGGAGTGACGTGGATGATCAACACAAAACTCATGGTGCACAAAGTTGTTAGAGTTCATCATCATGTAAGCACTGCGAGGATTCGACTGATTGACCGCTTTATCTGACGATATGGAGAAATCCTGAAGAATTTTTGTCAATACAAGAAATATATTGGACCACAAATGCGAGAGGGAGGAGGAGGGGGTGAAAATCTAATCTCAATAGAGAAAAGAGTGAAGTTACTAAGAATTTCTCAAAACTGCAATTTTGTTGTCATTCATCTCGCATCCGTCAGAGAAATACAATCTGACAATCAGAAATGCAGTGAACCTTCTCGGTCTCACAAGTTTCCTCCCAAAACTCTTTAATCTGAATAACGCTCCAAAAGAGAAAAAATCAGTACACGCTAATCCAAGTCACAGTGATCAAGAGAACAATTCACTGGAACTCTCATGAACCTTCAAGTAGTGCTGTGGCGTCGAACCATTTTCAAATTCTCACAGTGGAATTCTATAAAGAAAAGTAAAGAAAAAACCCAGATCATCGAAGAAAATCTCAATCTGTCTGCTTCTGTATTCTCAATCTAATAGTCCATTCTTCCTCTATCATTCTCTCACCCTTTCTATCTCTCTCTGATCCTCCTCCATAACACGTCATTAATTTCCCGTGTAAGGAAGGCGAGCACGCCCTGATTGTTGACCATTCCGGCTAAGTGGCCCCACTCGTGCAGCAGCAGCAGCTCGTACAACACATGCTAATTTCAGCTGTAAAATCCTTTCCCAGAGCCGAGATCACCCGCTCACACGCACTCACTCCAGTACATCCCAAGACCCTCGGAGAGAGTTCCAAGTGTATACGTACAGTACACCGGAGCCCGGTACACTACAGTGGAAATTATAACGAGTGAGAGTACGTACGTATAGCGCACACAACAGAGGGAGAAAATGGGAGCGAGTCCGGGAGCTTGCGCTCGTGTATATACACGCCAAAGAGCCACAGTATACAGAGGGTCACTCTGCTCTGTAGAGTCTGTCTGAGTAGCCAGCGCAGCTCTCTCGAGTGGACAGCGCTCGCTCATCCCGTCGTCGTTAGCCGGCCGAGCCGACTGTTTGCTCTAGAGCTGTGCCTCCGCTGCCGCCGCTGCACACGAGGCCAAGGTATATACGGAGACAAGCCCAGTGGACGCCCGATTGCCTCGTCTTCATTATTCCACGACATTAGCTAGAATATGACGTTACGAGGGACGCGGCGATTGTTTACTAGAGGCTTTGTCCACTCGCGCCGGGAGGAAGCTCGGTGCTGCTTAATTCGACTCGCTTTGATCGGAGCTTACGCGCTTTTCGTATACATGGCTGTTTTGTGCGATGGGGAGATTGTCTGTGTCCAATTTGCGGTTTAGTGAAATGTGAGGGGAGCATGGGGTCGATGATGGAGGCCTCGTTGGTGACGCGGAATTGCGGGATAATTCGGCGTTGTGGAAGCGAGCTACGCGATGGGATTTAATCGCAGAGCAATTTTGCACGAGAGCAATTTGGATGAGCGCCTTGAGGGTTTGTTCGCCGAGCGGATCGAGTTTGAATCAATTTATACCGCCAAGGAGGAGATAAGTGTCTAGAGTAGAGCGGTGTGTTCTCTGGGAAATTGAGCTTGGGCGAGTGCTGAGTGATTGGAGAGTCTGCTAGAATTGGATGCTATGATACAGCGCTGTCTTCTTGACATTCGAGGCTCTTTGTAATGTGATACGTGGAAGTGGCGGAAATTAGTCCGGGGAATCTATTTCCCCAGACTGTTGGACTTTGGCGTGTATTAGATGTGTGAGGGTTTTGCTAGGCTCAATCCCTCTGTAATTGAGTGTATGAGCATGGTGGTTCAAATCAGGAAGATACTCCTCAATCCTGACATCCCCCGAAGATGATAATCATGGAAGATCTCAGACATAAGCAAGTTTTGTTGCTATGAACTCCCTAAGGTGCTCCCAAGGCGAAAAGGACGGTGGCTGCTGAAACTCTTGCCTCTCTGAAATTCCATGTTATCATTATGATTTGTGACAGTTGGAATGATACGGCCGGATGATACCTAAAATACTCATCCATGATCAGGGTGATTCAGAGTGTGTGAAGATTTGCCTGATAACTCCTTGTTGGGAAGCCCCCGCGGCCTCAGTGAATAAAATCCTGACTCCCAACGCAGAAGGCCAGGGTTCGAATCCCCGCCGGCACCACTGTGAATTTTCATAAGTGCCTTTTCGGTGGTTTTGGTGGTTCGGAACACACCTAAAACTGTAGGTCCCGCAAAATAACCTCAAGAAGAGATTGAGAGTGCATCAATAGAAAAGAAAACCTATCAGAAATAGTACGAATTCTCATGAGATTCCACCAGTTTTGGTCAAGGCCTACGACAACCTTTTTAGTATTCTCGTTCACTTGTGATAAAGACATGACTACGAGGCCTCAGGTTTCTTTCAACTTTGGGCTTGCAGTTTTTCTCACCTTTTAACTTGTAGGAGCAACGGCGAGAAAATTTGAGCTACTAATGGGAAGACCCCACAAATAAAGCCACGATGAAATTGAATGGATTCGGATACAACCATTTTTCCAACGAGAGTAACCTAAGTCGAATTGCCTTTGCAAACAGTAACAGTAGAGATGAATAATGAGTTCTTGGTGTTAATTTTCAATTTATCAACTACCTCGGAAGGCCAATGGGAGAAATTGACGATGAAAATCATTGAAGCTTCTGAAGAGGAATCCTAATTGAAACATGTAAGCCTCGCATGACTAGTATCCTCAAAAGTGATCTTTCATGACTCGAAAATCTCCGAATAATGGAATCGAGCTGAAAGAGAAACCACCACACGATTTTGTAAAGCTTTTCTTTTCCCAGACGAGAAGCTCTCCACGGCATTGACCTACGAGACGAAAATTAGCATAGCCCACCCTCGCAAGTGGGCCAACACTCTCACGAGGGGTCGAGAGGGTGTCAATGAACCGTACCCTCTTCACCAATTCGGCGAGTACAACACGCGAGAGCTTCCTCGTCTTTCTCAACGATCCATTCACTCTGGCCGTGCTCGAGCCATTAAAGTCCGAGTGTGGAAGGCTGCTGAGAAAAAGGGGAAAATTTCCTCCCTCGGCCGCACGGAGTATATCTCGCGAGAGACTCGGGCTACTTAATATTATGCAGATTGGAACATTAGCATGAAAAATCTTGAGCAGGGCTGCTGCTGCTGCTGCTTCTGTTGCTGCTGCGCCATATACTCGCGCTGCTCAGCCTTTGCTACGCTGCGTAGTCTAGGCACAGATAGGGGAGTAATTAGACGTTTTACGACGCCGTAGAAGCTGCACGAGTGCGCGAGCGAGAAGGGCTGCGCCGACTGTTCACGTGCGGCTCTGCGATGAAAGTTAATATTGGCAATGAACTCTATGCATAATCGTAAATTTGCGTTCCAATCTCGGTTGCGGAATTTTACTGGACGAGAGCAAAGAGTGTATAGAGATACATGGGGGTGCTCAGCAGGATATGTCTCTATCAGCTGCGTGGCTTATTCAATTTTGTTCGCGAGTTGCGTGGATTCTTGACTCACTGGATAGCCTTCCTAGTAGACAATTCAACTCTACCTATTTTAGATATGGACTCCAATAATCTATCGCGTCGACGATCAAAAGTACCTGGATCTTTGGACAAGCATACGGATATTCTTGATCAAATGGTATTTCATTCTCATCGGATGAGAGTGGACCAAAACTATTGTTCTCAGAAGACATGAGCCATTTCAAGCTTCACTCATGCATTGATCTTTCTCAGATCGAGTGATTCAATATGGTTTATGCAATTCGAACCAGAGTTCATGAGTGATGGACCGAAGGATTGAACATACCTTTCAAAAATTGTACCTCAGAAAGATATCAGTGTATAGATCTAGCTTATTCGCAGGAGATACACTAGAAGCCATCGTCCCCGAGATACATATCCAAAGAGCGCTCTATTACATTGCTGATCTTTGGTTCGGTGATTCATATTAGCAAACCTCATCTTATGGATATGGAATTGGTTTTCATGCTGATGGTCGTTATTCTGTGTGAAAATGATCACATGGACTCATTCACGAGAGACCAGAAGTTTCACTCAAGGAGTTGGACATGTTTTTGTTTCGAGGGGAAAAATCAACTCTGATTCCCATCTCAAGTACGATTGCAAGGAATACTTGGATATACATGAAGTGTACAAAAAAGTATGCGTTTGAAGACGATAAACAACTTGTTGCCAAAGTGTCTTTTATGACCACTCACAAAGACTCGTACAATTTTTATTTTTTCAACTCTTTGTATACAACTCGTCTCTAGTGTCCGACTCACCAAGTACCCTCAGACAGTGTCACATTCGATTTTTTTCTTGCGATCACTGCAAATAAATGCATATGCCTGGGTATTTGAGTTGTGTCAGATGTTTGGCCACCACCCTAGTTTCCACGTCGGATACGAAGAGCATCGAGTCATCTTTATAAAATTCTTCGCGTGCTTGAATATTGGTTATCAACTCATTATTCTTGTGAGAATATAGACTCCCACAATTCTCAAATATTCTCTTCGCTGGTTATATCTAGACACAATCTGCTCAACATATGGAAACAACCGTTCTGCCCAAATGACCATGTACAGTACCACCTAACTCCAACTTTTCAACATATTCATTCAAAGCTGGAGCTTTTATGCTCTCCAGCACCCGGAATAATGAGTTGAATCATTACGTTTTTTTCAAAAGCTTCCCAACAAATTTTTTACGCCAAATGTTCGATAGAGGTCTTTTTTGGTATTATTCTTACAATTCCCATTTATCCAATGATGCCTGTGAATTGGAATTGACTTGATTGGTCGTAAATTTCAGTTGCGCTGAAAAGCTGAGAATAACACAAGATTCAATGCGGTATCTATAAGAGGCTTGTGAGAGACGGGTAATGAGATTACACCTCGAAACAAAATTAGAAGATAAAAATAATGGGGAAGATTAAGGACAGTCACTCCCGTTCCGGCGAGATCTTTCCGCTGGCGAAGAGGTCCATCATGGGCAGTATGTTGAACCTCTTATATTGGTGAGGAGTTGTTAGTGCGAGGTGAAATCTCATGGAGATCAAATTGGATTGGATCCAGTTGGATTATAGATCTCAAAATAAGTGAAGAGGAAATCATGGTATTGCCGCTTTTGATGCCTTGAGATATTTTGGTTTTGCTGGTGCTGTCGAAATTCGCGGAACCAACTTACGCCACAGGCATTAATCCACAAGAATAGATTTCCGCCAGAAACGCATGCTCATCCAACATAATTTGATGTACCGCTTCCTGTGAATCCTCACTCCGAATATCTGCCAAGAACATATTTGGAAAACGGCTGAATGTGTCGGCGTTTCGTAAAATAGTTCCAATAAATAGCACAATTTGCAGATGATTCAAGACGAGGCCAATGGCTATTCTCCCTTCACGTGTACTCAATGAGAAGATAATCAGATATTCGGCGAGTAACATACCATGCAATCCTTCGCAGGAGCATCCGAAGGGCCCGGTCATTGTTGTACCCTCCTAGAACTCCCTACATGCCATAGACAGTTTCTATATTCCACAGAATCATGATGACCCTCACAGGCCATCAGAGAACGCAGAACAAATTTCTCGAAGCAACCAACATCTCGTCATAAACCATCGTCAAGATTGGAAAAGTCTCAATCGTACCCATAGACCCACCGCGGATGCCGTTCACAGAGTTGTCTGCGGGCTCAGAAAAAGACCGCATTGTGAGATGCTGCTTGCTGCTGCTGCTGCTGCTGCTGCAGTCTCGGCCGTTCTCTATACCGCATTACGCGACACTGAATTACGGGCTGCGGAAGGGAGGCGTCGCCGCTTCCGCTTGTGTAATATAGTTTGGGCCAACACAATGACGGCACAATGGGGCCGGCCTCTGTACAGCGCACCCCTTGCCATACCAGAGAGAAGCTCTCGCCGCGATCAAAGTGCTGCCCAGAGGTGTCCCCCAACTTGTGTCTACCGTAGGCCACATTCACGCGTGGATGCGTTTCTGTGCGCGATGGGTACTATCGGAGGGAGACACTAGTTTGTCAGAGCCCGCTGGGGTGGGAAGCGACTCGCTGATTTGAGTTCGGATTACGCGTTGCAGGTGCCGATTTTGCGATTCACTTCACCCTGATGAATTAGCGAATTAGCGGATTCGAGGGTTGCTGATGACGCGGGGAGAGTGTGCGCTTTTGTGGGGATTGATGTGAGGGGTTGATGTCTCGTTCGTGGCGGGCAGTTTGGGATGAGCATGCTGTGTGACTGGAATGATGAGTCTCAGCGATTGGTGCGAGAGGGAGAGAGAAAGAGAGCGAGAGAGAGAGGGGGGGAAGTTTTGAGATGGTCTATTCGTTGCAGATCGTTGGCATGTGTCACCCTGCGCTTGACACTGGTTCGATCTCTTCGAGGGAGGAACGAGTGATGCGCTGCAATGGGGAGGTAGATGGAGAATCGATATTTGGGCTGGGATGGGATGATAGTGTTGAGGGAGTATGGATTGGTTTGGTATTTGACTTTAAATTTCCGAGTCGATGTAGACAGTGAAAATACAACACGGAAGCATCAATCAATGTAACAGGTGATGGAATTCACGTGTCAATAATCACTCCATCATTTCATCCTCTGGAAGTTTATTTTTTCCGAAAATGGAATTGAGAATGGAGCTACATAGTGCACGCCCACATTGGTGGCCAAGCAACGAAATGTCCCCAGCTCCCAAATTTTGATGCATGAAACCCATTGTTCCTTGCGTATGATCCTGAATCGCAATTTTTATGGATAATATTACAAGTCTTTGAACCATTTGATCTCAATTG
>JAPYYZ010011648.1:0-12322 GCA_030522705.1 Eretmocerus eremicus | reverse complement strand
GAGCTTCATTCTCCATTTTGAAACGTCGAAAAAGATTGAGTCCAACGCCAGTTATCTACTAATGAAGAAAGAATGACTAGAATCACCCATAGTGCGCCGTCCACGTCAATTTCGAATGGTTTTTTCCCGGTCACTTCTATTTGCCTCCGGAAGTTTTTTAATCGGTTTGATATACTAAAGAACAATTTTTTCAATTTTCAAAAGCGTAGGAATAACCTAAAAATTGGAGGTTCTGACTCTTTTGCAGCTCTTGATATTTGAATTGCATGAAAATTCCATCCCCAAACCCTAAAACGGAATGCGTACTTCTTTTCCTCCGAGCTTCGTCCATTGACTGGCGTCGAAGATGGGGTATAGTATAGGAACACAATTTACGCTCTTGCGCAGTACCCCGCTGAAGGCAAAAGAACTCCTCTCGCGCAGGAATTTCATTGTCAGCAGCTGTAATTCTACAGTCTTGACAGGGGTAATAATCAAGTGCCGCATAATGAAAACACTACATTCAATGCGGAGTGACTTCAAGACATTCATTTACTGCATTCAATGTAGTGATTTTACAACGAAATTTGTAATGTCCCAGTAAAGAGGGTAAAAGAACTACATTGAATGTGGCGATTCATGGTGAAAAATTGTCAAATCGATGGTATTATTCCACCGACATTCTTTGCAGTGTATAAGTGGCATACATGGCAAGATGCTGTAGCGTTCTCGACAAATAAATATCAAGACAAAAAATATTCCGAGTGTTTAGTTAATGAGGCGCGCTCGAGATTTCAAGCCGAAAATGACCCTGTTCATGAGTACATTACAGCCACGAGGCTAGTTTTTAACCCGTTCACTATTTTGTCCCCTGTGGGGGACGCTCTTTCTAAAATTGATTGACTAAAACCAGAGCGTCCTAGGACCATGAAAGCTGTTGTTCACTCTTGAGAGATCCAGAAACTAATGCTAGAAAATATAAAGTTGAGCATCCGTCGGTTTGAACTCTCGTAAGACTGATTTCTTGAGAGTGGTTTTGAAATTCGGCTTAGTTCCGTATTTTTGCAACTCTCTATACCTTTCCCACAAACAGAAATCTTGTCCAACCATCAAAAAAGTTGATAATTATTATACTTGGGGCCTGAGAGAGCTGATATCATTCGCAACAATGACATTCGGTAGCCCAGAAAAATTCAGATCAAGGGCTGAAAAAGTGTCCTCCACAGGGGACAAAAGTAGTGAATGCCCTCACTTGGTTGCTATGGCAATCACGCAAGCTTTTGAATTCGTTTTCACCGAGCTGCTGCTGCTGAATGTTTATCAATTCAGTAATATTCATGTACATCAATTACTCCTCAAGATAACTGAGATGTAATCGAGAGTACCATCCCTAATTGTACTCGTTCAGTTTGTGGCAATGCGTCGAAGCCAACCGAATTAAGAACAACCGCCCCTAAAAAAAGTTCATCAAAAAGCACCTCCACCCGTGTTAGTTCATGATAATACTGGTCTTTTGGCAGTTTATCAAAATGTACTGAGTTCAGGTCGATGTAAGCGCGAAGGATGTTAGAAGATGACTCATGTAATATGCGAAAAATGTAACGTCAGTTTATGTTTGACGCGCGGCAGAAATTGCTTCAAACTGTTCCATTCTAACGATAGCTGTGACCTCGACTCCGACGAGGGAAGTCCTCAAAAATCATAATTCAATACGTTTCTATGTACTTGTTGTGATTTCATCTCAGAACTACTAGGAGTGAAGCCACCTCAACTGGGGAGGGCGTTCACTACTTTTGTCCCCTGTGGGGGACATGTAGTTTCTTGTATTAAATCGGTCCCAAAAAAATGGTGATGCATTATTTCTTCATTTGACACGTAAACACCCTCTTTTCAGGCCTTTTTTGATTTTTCTGATTGTTACATTTAGACCTGTAGAGAACGGGTTGAAAGAAATATTTTGAGACCTATACGAGGAAACTAGAGGCAGGCCTTTAACAGTACACCCGACTTATTTTGATACTTCACTTCTTGATTCGGAACACACACACACTGGGAGGTTCTCACCCCAGGCTAAATTGAACTCTCGATTGAATTTGAAATGTGAGTAATGAGGCCCTGTGGATCGATCTGACGCATCTCGGACGTAACACCATACGTTCGGAAAGGTTTGCTCACCCGCTGTTGCGAAAAGTCGATGGAGTTCCGGTGGGGCGGTTCATACTCAAAATGTGTTCAAAGATTATCATCGGAAATTCTTTTGCCTGTCAGTACACTATTGTAGGTGGAGGTGAACAAGAGTGTCTGAAAACAGTTGAAAAGAAAATTGAAGGTTTCATGAGTATTTTTCAATGAACAGAGACAATGTATCCGAAAATGTCCGCCAACATTTTTTTCGAAACTCATTTTCTCATGATGTTGGCAACAATAGTCTCCAAAATAAGGAAGCTCATTGGATAATTTCGAGGCGATTTTAAAATATATTACCGTTCAAGGTTCATCCCGGTACTATGAAGGGGGCTACTTTTGTTCACTTGAAGACTTCAGCGCACTGTAGCTCAGTCGGGTGTGCTCTGGAAAGCCTTGCAGGGAAACCAAAAATCTCAATTTATGGCTGAAAAAGAATCTCCTACCATAAAAGGCATGATATGTCGTGTTGCATACGACACAGAAGCAGAAAATAGGTGGCGGAAGGAGTCCTGCGAATAGGGGCTACTTTGGTCCACTATCGTTCTACTACCTCCCCACTCGAGTCAGATCACTTCATTGCAAACCCAGTTTCGGTACTCAAAAAAAAAGAAATTGCTTGAAAATGAGCCAAGATACGTCATATAGAAGCCAAGTATTCCAATTTTATGAAAGACGTTGAAAATATTGCTCACAGGTGAAAATTTGAGCCGGAAAATCAGAGAGAATCTTTCCTCATTAAGAAGCCAAAACTTGGCATCAAAATATCTAATTTTGACGTTATTCGGCTAATTTTGAAGCTCCTCTTAAACATCTCTTGAATGCATTGATGAAAATTGGAATTTTTCCAGTTTGATAAAAGTTACCGAACAATTATTTCAAAAACTGTATTTTGGTATCTTTCCAAAAAACAGCTTCGTGACAGAAAACATTATCAGGTGACAGTAGAAGATTGAATAGTTACTCCAGAGAATCAGGATATTATATTTGATCTATCACCAACTGAGAAAAATTATCGAGGGATTATTTAAAGCAATCTGATCGTGGAAATTCTCGTACAGCAGGGTATATGATTCTGTCATTCCTCCTCAAAGATGGAAAATTCTAAGGAATAATTATGTAAGATCTACACACGGTAGACTGTATGTATAAGGTATTGATCACAACAACTCCTAGTCACGGTCCCAACTGCATTGAAATGAGGATATCTTCTCTCTTTAGCTAGAAAGAGATTTTTCTGTACAAATTACCTATGTTGAATTTCGGTATTGATGCAATTGTCTTATATTCTTAATGAAACTACGTCAGGCTTTGCGGCAAATATTTCTCAATATTCCAAACTATCTAAGTTTTGAACAAGATGCGATTTTTTCCACTCCAAATCTTGAATAAAATCATCAAATGCAATGTATCATTCGAACCAGTTCAATTTGAAGTACTCGAAATGCAATTACGCGCAATAATTCGACGCAACGCAATTGTAAGGCGAGCCTGTTTGGCTGCGTTGCAAGCGCGCAGAGTCTGGGTCTTGTAAGCAATTGTAAGAAGGCCCTAAGTCAAGTCTTTCCAAACAAAACCTCATCAAAAGGGTATGTTGACGACATTGAAATCCATACAATTTTTGATAATCACAGATTTGAGAGTGTAAATAAAAGAATTTTACCCTGTAAACGAAGGTTCCTTAACCAAGCATTCCAATATTTATGAGTATTTCGTTACAGAAAATAGTAATATTCAAGTGAGCCTGTGAAGGTTAGAAAGCTCATCTGATGATATAAATAATATTATTCTGTTCCAGTTGTTTTGTAAAACGTCAGCAAAATGTCGATCCGACCAGTGTACAGGCCCAAAATTGTGAAGAAGAGGACGAAAAAGTTCATCAGGCACCAAAGTGATAGATATGACAAGTTGAAGGTACAAAACTACACTGTTATTGCTACTGTTGAAGCTTCAAACCCTACCTTTCTCTCTCATAAACGCTGCATCCAATACATTTTCACTTATTAAACTCTAGCGGAACTGGAGAAAGCCCAAGGGTATTGATAACAGAGTACGCAGGCGATTCAAGGGCCAATATCTGATGCCAAATATTGGTTACGGAAGCAACAAGAAAACTCGTCACATGCTCCCAACAGGTTTCCGCAAGGTGTTAGTTCACAATGTTAAGGTAAGCTCACTCTGTAAATAGTCTTGTAAAGCTCAGATTGGCCTGGTTTAGATTGTCCAAACAATGATTAATCTCAAATGTCTAATGGAACTCATCAGAGCCTTACTTCAACCAATAATAGATAGGCTTTATTGATTAATGTCATGTGAAGGTCCTAACTATTTGGATTTTGTTTCATTAAACAGATAAATTGCAGAGGCAGAGTAGATCCTCTTACTCAATCATTCTTCTTTCACAGTAAAAGTTTGAAATTCTAAACATTCTGAATTTTATGCTCATCAGAGTTGATGGAATGTTTCTATGAACATGTTTTACCCTATTCTTTCATTTTGTGACACAAATACATCTTCAAGATCAGTAAATTCTTATTGGATGTAAAAATGATCCATCAGTCCAACGAGATGTGTATTCTCTTTAGGAATTTTGAAAATGTTGGACAGCTCTGATTGTAATATCAATGTTGGAAAGCTTATTTCTCAATCAATTACCAATAAACAGCTATTTCATGTTCCTGCTATTGCTAGCAGGAACTTTGAGTATGTAGATACATGTATTACTCATTAGACAAGTACATTTGCCTATCTAGACAGTTTTGTTAACATGAATGCTTCAATCACTCAATGGATGAATGCTAGAACATATTTGAAAATTTTATTTTATAAGTTCTTCCACCTGATATTAAATAACTCAACTGCAAATTATTATCTCTATTCATGAATTTCTTCCTGCAGGAATTGGAAGTCCTTATGATGCAGAATCGCAAATTTTGTGCAGAAATCGCACATGGAGTCAGCAGTAAGAAACGCAAGTCTATTGTTGAACGCGCCCAACAGCTGTCTATTCGTGTTACGAATGCTAATGCCCGTCTCCGTTCTGAAGAGAACGAATAATCTGGAATTTTTTGAATATATCTTTTAAACAAATCAAGCTCTTAATTATTCTCCTTCCTTTTCCATGAAGTTGTTTTGGGATTGTATCATGAAAATCAGACTAGCAGAGAAATATGAATCAATTGATTATTTTCAAATCCATGGAAGATGAGAAAATTTGTTGATATTCTTTGCAATTCAAACGAAACTTGTCAGTTGATACTTTGCTCAGTAGATACTCGTCAGTTGATCAGTTGATACTTTGGATATTGCACCTTTCATGAAATATGAATGAGCGTGTTATTGTCACTGTCACTTGTCAGAGTTACAGCTGTATAGGTTAGTATGTCTTGGAGGAGGTGGCGCGATCAGTGACACTCGAGAAAGAATATCAACCTCGATCCTGACTTGCAGGGGATGTTCTATCAGTTTTCCCGAATGAATATTGCAAAATGTGCAACCCATAATTTTTGAGATTAGTTTCTTCTCGACTATCTTTCGTCTTTTCATCTCAAAAACTGAGAATTTTTTGGCACTTAGAAATGAGTGACCAAACTGTGCAGTCTAAACCTGCTGAAAGAACAGGTTTACCTCCACACCATACTTGAGCTCGTTTTGAAATAATAGAGCTCTAATAGACTTGAATTTTCTTGCAGATCTAAACCAAGATGAACTGATACTACAACAACAAAGAAGAATCGAGAAAGAGGTTAGTTTGTTGTGATAGAATTCATTGTTTTGATGTATTGCTTTGTTACAGTCACAATGATTTGATAAAATTGAGATTCAGAAGGTCCTCATAAGAATAAAACGATGAGCAATTTCTCTTTCACAGATCCAAGAGAACATATCACTTGTTGGTGATAAAGAATCTCTGAAAGCTTTGGAAAGTGAATACATTGAGGATGATGTGTATTTATCAAAGGCCAAAGCTCTAGCTCAAAAGTATTCGTATTTTAGGAGAACTAGACCAGATGGAAATTGTTTTTTCAGAGCTTTTACCTATGCTTATTTAGAAAAATTGTTAGGAAACAGGGAGGAGTATGATAAGTTTCGAGAGCTTGCCTCTAAGAGCAAAGATAGCCTTGTTGAATTAGGATTTCCAAAATTTACAGTGGAGGATTTCCATGAAACAGTGAGTTTGTCTTGTGTCATTATAGTTGTGACTAGATGTTAATTTCATATTTGTTACAGTTTATGGAGGTTATTGACAAAGTTGGAAATGATCAAAATGATGGTCATGCAGAACTCCATAAGTTATTTAATGACCAAGGCTTGTCAGATTACGTTGTAGTTTATCTGAGACTCATAACTTCAGGGCAGCTACAAAAAGAAGCTGAATTCTATCAGCACTTTATAGAAGGTGACCGGACTGTGAAAGAATTTTGCCATCAGGTTTGTATTATTTATAGAATATCAGAAGGTTCTTGCATTTTTCTGTCTTTAAGTGAGCAAATCATGGATGAGGATAGTTCATTACTTTTCTGAGTAGCTGATCGATTTCAAATTATAGCATCCAATCTTCAAATTTTAGCAAAATGTGAGACTTCTCCCTTTTATCTGCAATGAACATGATGATCCATCATTTAGTCACAGCTCATGAATTAACTTGCTTCAAAATCAAAAGAACGGGCCTAAAATTCTTTGATGTATATCAATAGTTTTCAAACACAATGGACAAGACCCTCATCAAATTGTGTGATCTGATATGGATCAATTTCTACCAAACTTCATCAATTTATTCATTTTTTTCTAGGAAGTTGAACCAATGTATAAGGAATCGGACCACATTCACATTATAGCCATGAGCACTGCTTTGAATACAGGAGTACGGGTTCGTTATATGGATCGAGGTGCTGGAACTGAAGTAGTGGCACATGATTTTCCAGAGGGATCCACACCTTCTGTCCATCTATTGTATCGGCCTGGCCACTATGATATTCTGTATCCCTGATTAATTTTAGGCTATTACTCTTCCACTGTTTTATCCACTACAGCAAGCTAGACTTGCAAAACTCATTTTTGTACTTGGTACACTCATTGATGACTTGAAAAAACTGTGAGACTTCTTTGTCACACAGGCTTTAATGAATGTGAAAAACAAACCTTTATGGTTGGTAAATTAATATAATATTTTCTCATTATTCATGTAGTCACATGAATAAATTTTAAATAAGAAGAAAATGTATCTATGTAGTGTATGTCATTTTATATCCAAGATGAATTTCTTATAAATAATTGAGATCAAAATGTATGAGTCCATGGATCAAATTCAGCTGACTGGTGATGAATGTCATGGCTATATGCTATTATATAACTTGTGAGATAATAATCTCACAAGTTTTACCAAAAAAACAAAACTTCCAAATTGATGTATAATCTCAGACATTAGTTCTGGGATGTGCAGAGAAGTCCGTGCATTTCGAGTATTACGATTCCTCATCTCAGATAGAATGGGCCACCAATTTCCATTTTTCCTAGGCAATCATCGTTTAATTTTTCTGTATGTAAGGAATCCTTTTCACGAAGTGCTGTCCGTGATTTGAATTTTTCGATAGACGACGACGCGCGCGCGCGACTTCACAGCAGACGACAGATGCAGCATTTTCCTGTTGTCACTTCAGAACGTAGTCTAGAAAACTTCAGAATACCATTTGTCAAGTAAAATGAGTTCTTACGTATTTTGTTTATCACATGTTTGCTACGGAATACCACCGAGATGGAGTTATGTCACTGGTGTTGAGCTTCAACAATGACTGCATTTCAAAAAGCCTTCAACCTCTTCATATTACAATGGCATCGGCCTCCAGCACAAGTGCTAAGTCTTTGTTTGTTGAATCCAAGATGCGTCTTGCAGATAGAGTTCAAGTAAATATCAATAACATTGCATCTCTAACAAGACAAATCCAGAGAGGATCAAAAAGCAATGAAGTGAGTTATTTTTTTGAAATTCCATATCTGGCAATCAGAATAATTTTAATCGTCATCATTATTGATCTTATATCAATGTAAACTGTGATATCTCTTTACAGATTTTAATGCAAGCTGCAAAGAATTTCGCTCAACAAGAACAAAGTCTTGAGAATGCAGAGATTAATCTGAAAAAACTGGGTCTGGTTATGACTCACTTGGAATACCAATTGGATGCCATTGAGCAAAGTTCTAGTAAATTAGAAGAAGTCACGGAACAAGTACGCGCCATGCAAAGATAACAATCCATTGTATGGGCATTCCCTGTCAAAGTTTTGATGTTCATTCTTTGCACCTTTGCACTTGTGCATTTCAGTATGAAAAAAAGTATGCTTGTGAGTGTTACTGAAATGAAAAGTCCATCCAATACTTTTCAGTTTATCCATCATTGTATTTCTTTCATTTTAAAAGATCAATAATACTTTTATAGATATATCAAGTAATGAATCAGATTCATGTCAAAATTTCATCACATTGTTCACTAGTCTGTCAGAATGCTTTAACGTGCAAACATCTTCATATCAGAATGTTTTGTAAAATCAAGCTAGTACATTGAAAGCTGAAAGAGCTGTTGATTATCTTTCTAGATGATTCAACTGAAATCGTACAAATAGACCGTTCCTCTGGATGATGCTGTTGAAATGATTTCGAAAGATGATTCCCTTTCAAGCTGCCATCTAAGTATCAGCTCAATAGTTTGAGGACTGAAAATGAATTTACATCATTTCAGTTTGGAGACGCCCATAAATTAATCAAGTATGTAGTTTTAAATGAAAAATAGTCCAATGGTCTCTTCAATTTTGATGTTTGCTGTGGGTGATCTAAATCACCCACAGCAAATACAATAAGGATTAAATCCGTCAAATTGACTTAGCTTCTCATCGAGGTATTTGAATGAATCTCGTAAAAGTAGGGCGAGCCTTACAATAATTATCACATTCTGTAGGAAAACCTGCATGTCATGTAGGCAGGAATAATCTCATTCATGATCAGTCCTTCTTATGAGGGAGTAAGCCGTTCATTCTTCCATGATTTGATCAGGAAATTTTTCCTCTCATCTAATACATCCAGTCAATCAAGATCCTATAACAAGTAATTTTCGTGTGCAACAACTGCGTGCCTATGGTAGACATCATGAGGAGGGTAGAGAAGTTTCCTCCACCTTTTTTTGTGGACATCCTGAAAATATCCTTCTTACTCTGCGACTGACCCACGTTCATATGATTGCGCCATTAGCTGCTGCCAACACGAAGTCCTAACTTGCAACTATGCTATCAAGTTACCAACATGACCACGGCAAAGTCACAGCTTCACAACCTCACTCCGCGATTCCCAAAAGATGAGAAACCATCTTAACTTAGTTAAATCGTTTTATGCATAATTGTTGCACTATGTTGGTTTATTTGTTTGGACTTGTGGCCATATCTCAATGACGGCTTTTTAACTTCAAGTCCCACATCCATTATTGTTGCCGCTACAGTGGCTACACCGTGCTCCCATCAGTTCTTTACTTCAATGTGAAGATGTTCTTCCAGCTTCTTCTTCTTCAAAAAACTGGCTATGTCTATGTAAAGATGTGAATGCAATTAACTGAAATGTGAAATCAATGCACAACTATTACTTGAACAAACGAATTATACGACCAGCTGATCAGAAGAACAATCAAATTTTCAAAATGCCATCGTGTATTGTCGCAGATTGTGACAGTGGTAGTTTTAGGCAGGAACGTAGATCCAAGCTATTGAGTGAAAGAGTAGCTTTTTTCAATTTCCCAAAGGTGAGAAAATATGTCTGATAAATCTAATACCAAATAATTTTCAAGCAATGTTTTTGATTATTATTGTAAAACTTCCATGTCAAGTACTTTTGTCAGATTTGTAATACTTTCATAGGGCATCTTCTATGCCAATTAGATCATTATTTTGCCTATTGAGTGCAGATCTATCCAATCTCTCATGAAATTGGGTAGCATATAAAATTTTTGGTAAAATGCACATTATCACCAGAAAAAATTTAATTCTTCCAGGATCCTGAACTAGCCAACAAATGGACAAAAGCATTGAAACTTAAAAAAGAGTCTGTTCGATTGAAAGAACAGAGAGTTTGTCAAAAACATTTCTGTGATAAAGATATTATAAAATTTGATGAAATCCCCTTGGTTAATGGAGAAATTTGGAGGTCTGAACGTCATCATTACAAACTGGAATATGGTGCAGTACCCTTTTATTCTCCACCTGAGATGATTGTCCCAGATATTTTAGAATCCATCAAAACTAAAGTTGATGACAATAATACATGTGAAAGTATTACCCAAGAGGATGTATGTGTAAAGGTATCAACCTGTCTATGTAATTCTTAAAATGATCCAAGATATCTCATGGTTGATGAAAGTTCACTCATAATCCCAAGTATGTTCTCATGGCTGGAATTAACTCTTTTACATTTGCACTATTGAACTATCATACAAATTTTTATAAACAAATATGGACTCTTCACAAATTTTATGTTCATACTTTTTCAGTCATGAACATTTTGATGTAGGCTTAGATGTAGAAGAATCCACGTGCACAGATTTATCTCCCAAAAAAGTTGAAACTTTTATAGCATCCATCTTTTACTCGATCTCATGAGGTATCTTCAAACATCTTGATTACATTATGACACTATTGAAATATCCATCTCTCTTTCCAGTCTTATTTATCAAAGATGTCTAGTCCTAGAGATGATCAAAATTGTTCTGTGGCAAATTTAATTGAACAGCATGTTCCTGATACAATCAATGAGCAAATAATAAATCCAAAAAGTGTAATGAGACGGTACACTGCAAATGGAAAGACGATTCAGCATACAAAACTCTGTAGGAATACCATGTTCCATTCACCAGAACAAATGAATCAACGAGTTCCTAATAATCTTGACAACCAAGAAAATAGGGCACCAACACTTCAAGTATGTATGAATATTCAATTATACATTATTCATTTAATCAGTGTAGAAGAGGAATGAAGCATACCATGTAAAGATTTCTTGTTAAATGTGAAATGCATGAAATTAGAGAATAATCGAGGCAGATTAATGATACAAACATTAATATCTGGAGATGGAGCTGTTTAAATATGCAATCAATGTTTTGATACTTTTTTCTTGTGGAAAGTGATTCGTAATATATAGCATCTTTGATAAAATGAAGGAAATGAAGCAACATTTTTTGAAAGATTTGATATCTTGTGCTTCTGATTAGGAAGTCGATGAGTTCTGATGGAAGACCTAGAACTGCAAATCTGAGATGTTGAACCCACCTTATCGAAAATTTTTCTAATGTAAAGAACTAAAAATATGAAAAATGACCAGTTAATTTTCTGAATCCAGTTCAAACTCACTACGGTAGAGAACCTACATAAGGGCAAATCTCAAAAACTCTTAATATTCGCTATTCTGAGATTTTTTTTTCAAATTTTGAGGCACATTGTAGCGTTGAGCACTCGTTGCACCTTTTGCTCATCGATTCCTATTCCATACAGGGTTGATAATCTACTCGCATGATCGATTTTGAGTGAGAGACGTGAGGACAAAATGCACGAGAAAAAAATTCAATAAACGTCGTCAACAAAAAACGTACAGGTGCGCAACAGGTGTGACAGGCTGTAAGGCCTGCGAGAGAATACGAGGTGTCTGTCACGCAAATTTCAAACTCATGTTTGTAAACAATACGGGTCCAGCCTGCCCGTACCACAAACTTTGGAATTTCATGAATGTGCGTGCCGATGTGTGCGCGTGCCGATGTGTGCGAAGTTAAAATATCGTGAATGATGTGTAGGTACGAACCGTCTTGCGCGACAATTATACGGGTTCGAAACAGGAATGGGAGAGACCGGTCAATCTGAGCAATCCGGTCGATCTGCCCCCACTCCTTTCCTCGGAATCTGGAAATTCAACGATAAAATCACACGATAGCGTATTAGATAGCCGTATAAGAGATGTTTCCATCGTGCAAGCTGTATCCCGGGCTATTGTGCGGTCTTGCCGTTTGATTTCTAGATTTTCAGAAGAAAGAGGCGGGCCGCTCTGCTCTGATTGCTCTGACAAACCAACCATTCGAATGCTCGTTCGGTTTGGGCAAGTCAGGCTAGTCAGAGCAATCAGAGTGCTCACA